>CAHIKZ030004872.1:242500-462500 GCA_903632075.3 Acanthosepion pharaonis | reverse complement strand
ATATATATATATATATACATATATATATATACATACACATACATACACACATATATATATATACATACATATATATACACACACACACATATATATATATACATACATATATATACACATATATATACATACATATATATACACACATATATATATATATATACATATATATATACATACATACACACACATATATACATACATACACACACACACACACACACACACATATATATATATATATATATATATATATATATATATATTATGAGGGAAACATCTGAATAGATAAGGACTATATGATTTATTTAATAAAATATGCAATGAAAAGAATGAACAGAATTTTGAAATTAAAAATATAATATATATTTAAACTTCTTAAATGATGCCATAAAGAAACCAGAGGAGACAGAAATGTTGTTCTAAAGAAGGATGCTAGGAATATCACTGATAAAATATATGAAGCATTAGAGAAAAGGGAAACAAAGTCTAAATGTTTTTTCTAATCATTATCACCCCACGCAAGGCATTGCAGTCACAATGACGCAATGGTTGTGGAAGAACTAAGAACAAAAACAATAGTAATGTGTAAAAAGTGGATAGTGATATCAGGAGAACAGTAGATAAAAATTGAAATTGCATTCAAATTTTTGCAGAATAATGTTGGATGGAAATCTTGGAATCTGAAATAGTTCCAGAATCGAGAAGGGCGAGAAAAGAGTCTATTAACATAAAGGTTACGGTTACATCTAACTCGTTGAACTGTAAATTGATGAGGTATCGCCACCAATCTATTATTGCACCTAAATTCATAGAGGTTAAGTACCATAGTCAGAAACTCATCCAAACAACTGCCATAAAATTATTTAGATAAAAAGGCACTGAGAAGCAACCTTACGGCAGTGAGCAAGTAATTGAAGCTGAGCCGCAGAACCTGTAATATTACTGGTTTTTCTTTGGATATTATCAGGTCTCTTCAAGTATTGATTTTCTAAGCGTGGCTTAGATGTGGCACATGGCCAAAAGTATGGTGAACCCAGTGAGGATCGAACTCACTATAAAGCTGTAACAGTTTTATCGAGACTTACTTGCCAACCATTACACAAAGCCCAGGCGCCCTCAAAGCCCTCAAAGTAAATAGCATTTTATACTTAACATTAAAAATTGACAGTTGAAACTTCTGTGGCATATGATGAAGAAAGATGACTTAGAAAATTTGACACACGCAGGACATACTTTTAAGAATACGAAACACAATAATGCAAAGCATAGCCTGGCTAACGACCTTGTGTAAATGGTTGGCCGAGTATGGATTAGAAGACAGTGCAAAAAAAATTACTCGGGGCTAGAAAGGATAAGAAATCGTGTAGAGCCGTGATTTTATTTTTAGTACCCATTCTTTGTTGGTGTTTGATTGTCTGATTGATTTTTTATGGCTTATCAACCTCATTCTTTCTTGGATATATATATATATATATATATATATATATATATATATATAGATAGATAGATAGATAGATAGATAGATAGATAGATACACCTAGTGAGACAGACAAACCTACCTAGGTTTCAGGTAAACGGATCGTCAGGGAAAGTAAGGCTAACGAAGCAAAGAGAAACGCATAATTATAGGAGATAGCTAAAATTATACCACGTGACCAAAGAACCACAAACACAAACCTAAGTTTAAATATTTATTCAACAAAAATGGGGGGGAAATAACGAACATAAAGGTGGAATTCGAGGGTTTTTCAGAAACGAGTCTAGTTATCTATATTTATATGTATATATATATATATATATATATATATATATATATATATATATATATAATTGTGCGATGACTATATATTAAAAAAAACAAAACAATTATTATATATATATATATATATATATATATATATATATATATATATATAATTGTTTTTGTTTTCTTTTTAATATATAATCATCGCACCACCAGAATTCCCATGTTTCAAAACTGAATCTTAAATTCAAATTCAATCATAAAAATTAAACTTAAAATACAAAGTTCCGTTCCATTATCAACTGAAGCTAAGAATAACTTTTTAGAATTTTTTGAATTTTTTAAAAATTTAAAAGTTTAGACACATTTGAGATTTTGAGATACTCGGGTTAAGGAAAATTCCATCTTTTTTACTTTAGGGGTGATAAGATTAACTTATTTAGAAAACTCTTGTATCTAATGTTTTGTATCTATCAAGTCGGTCAAGTCAAGTTGGGGGCGGGGGTATATGTTTATTGGTACAAATTTTCTTTTTTTAAGTAGAAATTTTTGGTAGTGTCTCTGTTCCAACACATCGTCTGGGTTTCAATAGCAATACATTTGTCATTTTGATTTATGATTTTTTATATGATTTTGATTTGTATAGTATTTGCAATTACGATCTTATAAAAAAAAACAGTTACAATATGATGCACCACAGATTTAGCGAGCTCTCTTTTTTTAAAGATAAAAACAAATGTTAAGAAATCTGAATTATAAATCTCATTGTTCTTTCTTATTATTTTCAAATATTAAAGAAATCTAATTTCTACAAAGGAGGCCCGGTGGAGTAATGGTTAACTGCTGTGACTGAGGAATCTGAAGAGCCGAGTTCAAATTCCAGTCGAATTCCAGTATTCTGTACTAATACCCTTGCGAAAGGTATGAATCTTCTTAAATAGTAGGACAGGCCGAGTTCTATAGCCTTTGATGGCAACGGGTCTATTGCAGAAAGAAATGGCAATCTACGTTGGGAAAAAAATGTCTTGTCATATATTTCGAAATGATGCATGATCGTCTAAGCGTGAATCACGCATGGTACATAACTGACTGATTCTCTGGAAAGCTAAAATCACCACCTCCTGGAGAGTGTCAGAGTAAACCAAGAATGGAATATTGCTGCCATATATCAGCTACAGTTATTAAATCCTTATTTTACCAGCCTTGATAGAATTCAAAATCGTTTACGCAGTGTGGGAATAGTTATTCTTCAATCTTCCGCCCCTTTCCTAGAGAAACGCGACGCTCAATTGAACGTAGCGTCGAACTCTATCGCTATTGTAATGACATTTATTTTAAATATCTCCACATGTTCAAACAATCGCAGCCATGTTAGGCTACACTATTTCTATACAAGAGATAACCCTTAATTCCATCCTATTCCAAAGAAATTTTCCACTCAGATTTCTTTTCCCATGAACTAACACTTTTTTTTTTGAAAACTCTCCTCGTTTGTCCTGGAGATGCTAAATTCTCACATTACATTGGCATAGAGGGTGACTGAAATGTAACTCTTTATTTTATGTATGAGGGACTCTCGTGTCTTTCATGTTGAAATAGCTCAATGCAACCAGCGACAGTTTTTTTTCTCGCATTACCTGCCTGTGAAAATCCCTTCTGTTTACCTCCTTCCTTCATAATAGCAATTTAAAAAAAAATCAATGCAACATCAATCGCTATTTTTTATCTTCTTGAATTACATTCATATTTTATCCTTTCCTCGATCTTCCTAATACTCTGTCTTATTTCTCACTTTTCCTCCCTGCAACCCTGTGCCTACTCGTGGTATTTACGCATTGCTTAGAGGGAAATGGTGAAAAAAATGGTTTTATTCCATAATGAGATATTTTCGCTGTGGCCACCTCCAACAAAGAATTTCAGCCAATTTTCTTTTTATAATCAGTCGGATGAGTAAACAAATGTTGCTTTAATAATATCTCTCCTGGAGAGAATAATGCTCACTCACCGTTTTATTTTTTACCAGCTGAGAACACCAAAGTAAATATAAGGCGATTATATTTTCAAATCATTTAACACTTGTTACATTAATGTCTAAGTAACGTCGTTGTTTCTTAATAGCCTTTCTGTTTATAGGATCTTTGCCCTTACTATTTTCAACAATAGTAAAATGTTGATAATTAAATTAAGTGCTCAATTTAGGAACAAGTAAAAAATCTCTTTTCACATTTTATTATGTGTAGGTGCATCGCGGATGTTTTAATTCGGGTAAGTTCTACAGATTTATAAAATTATATTATAATGCGACATTACCAGCGTTCTTTGCTTCAAAAGGAACATTTCGAAAGCCCTTTTTGCTATTTTTCTCACAATACAAATCCTAAGTGCCACTCCATACAAAGTGTTATTACATGCGAATGTTGTAAGGGCGTATAGCGAGGGATCGAGGCTTCCATATCATAAGGATTACCAGCATATATAATGGTTGGAATTCAGTTAAAGAGGTTAAGAAATTTGTCTTCAGTGGAGTATCTATATCTATAATTCTCAAAATGTGTGTGTATATGTGAGTGTGTGTTTGAGCGGATGTTGATTATGAGTTTCCACAGTTTTCATCCGATTTCAATGATGTTTTTTCATTTGATAGATAATTCTTCAGTGCTGATTTTGAGTCGAAATTGTTGGCGACGTAGCTCTCGACTACTTGCTGTCCGTTATAAATCTCAGTAAAGTTTTACTATTTAGTATTTGTTCTTGGATATATATCTTTCAGAAAAAACATATCATAAAAATAATTTATATTATTACAATAATATTATCTATCTATATATCTATAATTCTCAAAATGTGTGAGTTTGTGTGCTTGATCGGATGTTGTTTATGCGTTTCTACAGTTTTCATCTGATTTCGATGATATGTGTTTTTGTTTGATAGATAATTCTGCAGTGCCGGCTTTGAGCCAAATGGGCTGGAAAACATTACGATCATGCAGGTGAAAAAGCGGAAAAAATATTTTGTCTTTTTTTTTTTTTAGCATTTTGCAGAAAAATCAAAGGGAAAATTTGATTTACTTTTTCACACATAAACATCCAATCCTATCTCATGCTGTGTGACACACCTCCACACGTTGCCCATTTTATGCTACTGACCTTAATAAGTAGTGTTTGCAGCAACGTGTGTACGTGTGGTCCTGCAACACACGCTGCGTCACGCGATGTGTTTTGCCGTGATGCAGCCGCATATGCATGACCTGCGGAACGCGATAATTGTTCGAGTTGCACGTTGGATGCACGAAACCCATTTTCACGTCCAATCAAATGTCGCCGTGTCATACTGATTGTCTACACAATCCTAAGCTCATTGTTACCGCTTAATTCCGTAATTCCGCTTCCAGCTCTATTTACACATTCCTTTATTCTTGGACAAGCTTCAGTGTCTCTCAAGTGAGGTTACCTTTTCCGTTGCATAAAGCCCACAACTACAGTTTTAAAGCATTGCTTTCATTGTCGTTTATAGCCGTTCCCAATTTAATTTTTTTTTATTGAACTGCCAGTTTTTACATTTCATTCAACGTAGTAATATGTAAGCTTGGTTTTTTATTGCACAACATTTATTTTTCCAAACTTTCCTAAAGTTATTCGAGCTTAGTGATCCCATCTAGATTTATAGCGTTCTCGTCTATCATTCCATTTGGTAATTCATATTTGACTAAGACATGCCACCAAAAGAAAGACATTTCTTAGGTCTCAAAACCGCTGCCGCCAAGTCCGCTATGCTAATAAGATATAAAATATTCGTCTTTAAAACGTTCAGTTTCTCTGTCACAAAATGCCTCTAGGAATGCTTCAGCCAGAGTCACTGATTCTAAAGATCAACGTAGCCATCGGCTTTCCAGAGGAGCATAACTGAACGCTTCTGCTCGCGAGGCTGAAAATGATGATCAAAAGGACTCAACGGCCGAGGAGAAACGCCTCTTCTACTGCTGCTGAAACAAGATTGAGAACGCAAAAAAAAACAGCCCTATTCAGGGTCACCCCACATTCAGATTGCTAACCCCCATTTAGGAATGTGCCTCAGTTGCACCCAGTTGTTGTTACTAATATTGATTTTCGGCTGAGTTGACTTTAAACTTAAACTACTCCAATTTAACAGCAAAAATTCCCATTAATGTAAGACCCTGTGGAAGACGTGTTATACTGCTAGTTCAGGAATAAGTTCTTCATTGGGACAATTTGGGAGAAGCTATGAGCGTGGAAAGAAGGAAGTGGAATCGACTCAATATACCTAGCATGGCGATTCTCACATATGATGGTCAAGACTGTTTAAACAAAAAGAATGAATTTTACCCTAATATCTGCAGTGCATACAGCGACAGAATATTGAGGGGCTAGTAGCGATTTCCCACTGTGAAATGGGTTGAATGGTGGAATATTTTCTATCACCCATAAGGCTATACAAATGCTATACAAATGCTTTTGAGCTCGGTTGAGGCAGAAAAAAGGGCGGAATGCGGCAGTTCCGGTATAGATGTACCTGTAATACGCTATATTAGGTTTCATCTTACGGTTTTAAAGATAGGTAATTTCTGGAGCCGAACAGAGCGCCAAATGTTTTTGCAACATTTTCAGTGATAGATCATATAAAGCTGTTCACTTAAGGTCTGATGTGAACATCTGACATCGAATTAAATATACACTTATATTTCTATCACAGAGGTGAACGTTTTGCAACATATATATATATATATATATATATATCGATATCACACCGAAAACATGTTAAAATCGCTACACAATTGCAATCGTATTTCGATGCGTATCAATCTCGTAAATGGCTGTCATCGAGACACGATGGCAATCGTGCAGCGATTTGGACATGGTATCGGTGTAATATCTTAAAATAAATGTTACAAACGTTGGAATTGTACTCTATCCATTCTCATTTTACTTATACATATATATATATATATATATATATATATATATATATATATATATATATATATATGTGTGGTGTGTGTGTGTGTATATATATATTTTATATATTTTGCATATGCATGTGTATATTTACCACTAATATTATATATATATATATATATATATATATATATATATATATATATATATATGTGTGTGTGTGTGTGTGTGTGTGTGTGTGTGTGTAAGTTACAGTCTTTGATTTCTTGGTTTGTTTCTTCGTACGCAAATCGTAAGTTTTGATTGGTTGACAGAAGGGAAGAGAAAAGCAAAGAACAGCGTGTAAGACGGCTCAGTAGAAATGACTAAGAATACGTGTAAGTAGATTGTCTGTCCTATTTAATAAGAAATAATTAAACTGTGATCTTCGACCTTACGAAATTCAAACGTGCATAGCTATATGAGGTACGTGTAAGTAGCCTCATATTTTATATACAACTTAACTGTTGCCTTTTACATATACAAAACAGATGATTCGGTGTGCCTGTGCCTGTTACCTTCGTTATACTTTTCCAAATTTTTTAACCGATCTCACTTAATGTTGACACACTGAGAGCTTATGCAGGAAGTGTAGTCAAGACCAAATTTATTCTTCCGTATCCCCGCGTATAACGAAAAACTGTTTTAAAAACCAATTTTTTGTCTGATTTTCAAGCGATTTTCTCTAAGATGGACATTATTTATGTCACAAAAATTGTTTTGATTAAATTTTTATGGTCATTCGTGTTAACCGCGGAATATCCCCCAATAACTTTTTTAAATACTTTTTATTTACCATTAACTTCCGTAGTTTCCAATTGATTCGCTACAAAATTTATTTATGCGTCAAGAACTGTTTCGAAATTAATTTATACCCAGTTAATTCGATTTAAATTTGCGATTTATTTGATTAAACTTTACTTCCCTCCAAATTTGGCAAGATTATTACCCAAACTTAAGCGATTGCTTTAAACTAATATTTTCTCAAGTTTATCCACTTTAAAACTGCTCCTTTATTTGATTGAACTGATTAAACATGCTATTTGATTATATTTATTAAACTTTTCTCCAACCATAGACTGATAATAAGCGGGGGACTGCGAGCATGACCTTTGACATGTGGCCGTGAACTCCATTAATGCTGTAACCCTTCTGCCAGCGTACTCCGCTTTTAAGCTGCTAAGTCATATGATTTCGTCTGATTCAGCGAACTTCAACATCAACAACGGTTCGGATGAAGCTAACTTCCTGAAAATTTGTGAGCTCATTTTGTGGAATGAGAGCACAATGGCTCACAAAGGATCTATCTAGACCCTGAATAGGACATTTCGAAACATAAGTTACATTCAACATTCAATGGGAGGAGTACCTGTCCTTCTATCAGGTGATTTCAGGCAAAACTCTCCCCGTGGTTCCCAAATGTACAAGGGTGAGCATTGTGAAAGCCTGCATTAAGTCATCACCTCTGTGGCAACAACTCAAAATTTTGTCTCGTAATGCCAACATGGGAGCTGAACTTTTCGGGGAACAGACATCAACGCAAATTTCAAAATACATTCTAACAATCGTTGACGGAATCGTGCCATTAAATAAAACTGGAGAGATATCACTTTCACAGATATGCTCCGTTTTAAATACAGTTTACGAGGTCAACGTGAACGTTTTTCATGATCTGGCTAAAAAATTTGGAAACATCATTTCATTGTGCAAGAGGGCAATATTGGCTCCTAAAAATAAGTGTTACAGTAATCAATGAAGAACGGAAATGCCTACCATGAAACCATCAAACATACAAGTCAATTGACACTGTTGAATCCAGTAGAATTTCCTAAATCTTTGAACCCATACGGACAAACGACCCATTGATTTCAAAACAAAATTGGGGCCCCATAAATGTTGCTGAGAACCCGCGAACTGCTAAGGTTCTGCAAGAAACTGCTGCCACATGTTACTGAGGCTACAATTCTCGCAGGATATACTATGGGAGAGTAGTATGGAAAAGGAAATATTTGTAACCAGAATAGCTCTCACTTCATCATTTTCGGAAATTCACTTTCCTCTATGCAGACTTTCCACAAAGACTTCGCTTCGCGATGTCAATCAACATAGTCAGCTATATGTTGGTTCTACTAGATAAATTTATTTGCTTTCACTTCAAACAGAAAAAGTAAAAATGTCTACAGAGACGTGCTGTAAGCTCTGTACATGTCCGACAGTATTCAAAAATTTTGTATCAAATCAGTTCTTCCGGTTTGCCCCTGTTTTGTGATTTAGGTGAGTGATGCTCTTCACGTATTTTTCCTTTTGTCTAACTCTTACTAACTGTGTCTATTTTTCTTTTGTCGGCATTAGATTCTACGTCCATTTTACCAGAACCCGATGCCATGTTTCTGGCACACTACCGCCTCTTGCTCAATCTACTACATCTAAACTGTAACATTATAAGGGAACGTATTACAGCCATTTGTAGGGCTACCACAATTTGATTATTACATTCTTAGGGCACCTATTCCAGCCTTTGTTAAGTCTACTGCAGTTTGATTGTTAAACTCCCAGAGAACGCTGCCAAGCCGTTTGTAGAGCTACAACTATGTACTTTTTGCACTGTCAGTGAACAGTTCCCCTTAAAGTTTATGGTTTCTCCTTAAACTGCCACTTCTTACAAGCATCGCAACGATAAAGAAAATGGGCAACGTCGGGTATATCTGCTTACGAGTTTAAAATAATTTTTGGCATATTTTTAAGTTAATCTCAATTTTTAAAATAATTAAGTGTATAAGATTAAAAACTACGAGTTGTTTATGTAATAAGTATTTATATATATATATATATATATATATATATATATATATATATATACACATTATTCCGACTATTGTCCTCATGTTTGCTGCCATATTTATCACAACGTTTCGGCTGTTGCACGCTCCGGCCTTCTACCGGTGGTTGGAATCTCGAAGTTAACCCTTTATTTTGCTCGCTGGAGGAGACTGTTCTAGTTCCACGTGCCATGTCTAATAGATGTCAGTTATCAGTTATCTCCTGTTAATTCACCTATCCGAGTTCTCCATTGATTTAACCAGGTTTTGAACCCACACTGTTGGTTAGATCCAGTGACAGTGTGAGTTCAAGAAAATAACTAGATATACGCTACAACCAATTTTACAAGAAGACCTTATAAAATATATAGTTCTTTTATTTTTCTATCATACAAAGTTCAATATTCTTAACCTTGTGTTTTCAATTCAGTATTTCGTTATGTCTTTCTGAAATAAAAATATATGCTTAAGAGATAGCATCCAAATGAAAAAAAAAACTTCATTTTGGTTCATTTCAGTTCTATGTCACTTCTTACACATCATAGCAGCAGACGTACTCCCAAATCGAGAAAGCCACATACAAAAATACGAGCGACACTCAATCACGTGCACAAGGAAAGGATCAAATAGCTGTTAGTTCCTTAATAAATTACAATGAAGTTATTTTTCGTAAAATCTATACCTAGTACTTTCGGTTTCAATGGCAGAAACATTTAATCTAACTTATACTCTGTCACAAAGGGAAAACATATCTTTCAAAATCTTTAAGATTGATTTATAATAATGAGAATGTCATCGATAATATTATGAATGGAATAATCTTTACCAGAAAGGGATCACCGTATGTTTTCCCTAAATAATTCAAGACTTCGCAGTGTTTCGTTTGGTAATCATTTATTCATGTACTAAAATGTCGCCCCTATGCCTACGTAATCCTGTAACATTGTATTCTTGTTAAAGAAAATACAATAAGGTTAATTTAGTTTTTGAAGAAATATTCATCAACTATTTTATTAATTTTAATATAATATTTGTAAATGCCAAAATTTAGTTGAACTGATTTATTATTTATCTCACAAACATCTTTATTTTTACTACTGAAGTTGAAAAATTGCCCACTCGCCAAAAATGTTAAACAAAAGTTGCGGTTGTCAATAAAATTAATCCTACCTGTTCAACCGACAATATACATACCGAGTGTAACAGCAAAATTGTCCATTTGTTAAAGTGAGTTTTAAACTGTTGTATCTTAGAAATCATTAAAGATATCTTACTTGAATTCTCCGCTGTTTTCATAAAACCATTGGACTCTACTTTGAGCAATAAGTATGTAAACTGCGTCTAGAGATTATATGCAAAAGAGGTATTGTCAAATATTTTATGTAAAATTCATAGATATGTCTTATCCAATGAAGTACTTTGTACTATTATGTATAGCAATTAAGTCCCAATTTTCAATTTCAGATTGATATTTAGTATTTTTTCAGTAATTATAGCAATTTGCAGTGTCAAGAGATTATTTGCAAGAACTAGAATTTAGTATTATGTGTCGTAAAAAGAACTAACAATGAATGAAAAGAACTATATAATCAAAGAAATTAGCAAAGGTAAGTCTTCGCTTCAAATTTCTAAGGATTTAAAAAGGGATCATCGAACAATCAAGAAAATATGTCAAATGGGAATTCAACCAAGGAAAAAAAGACTCAGGCTGATTTCAGAAATTTAACAAACCGAGATCTATCACATATCCGAAGAGAATTAATAAGAAACCCAAATGCGTCAACTGCGTTCATATTTGAGGCCGCTGGAGCTCCTATGGTGTCAAGGGAAGCAAGGTGTAAAGCAGTAAGGAAGATTGCTGATGTAAAAAATCAAATACAGAAACCCATTTTAACAAAAAAACATAAGGAAAGAAGATTGCAGTAGGCAAAAAAATACATGAAAACTGATTTCAGTAAAGTGCTTTTCACAGACGAATCAAGGATCACCCTCGATGGGCCCGATGGATCGTCTCGAGGATGAGTTTGCAAGCAATATGACCCAAGAAAACTTTTTAAACGCCAACAAGTCGGCGGTGGTGTCATGATATGGACTGGGATTGTTGGTAATGAGCTCGTGGGTCCATTTAAACTGAATTATGAGTTTAAAATGAATTGCAAAAATTACTGTGATATTCTAGAGCAATATTTCTTTGAATGGCTTGATAACCAGTCTTTAGCCAAGTGTAGATCTATGATCTTTATGCAAGACAACGCACCAAGTCATGCATCAAAGTTTACTAAATTCTGTTTGAAAGAAAAGGGATTTGTTGAAGATTCTCTATTGGACTGGTCTTCAAATAGCTGTGACTTGAATCCCATTGAGAACCTGTGGAGCATCCTCAAGAGAGATATTTATTCTAATGGAAGGCAATTCAACAGCAACTGTGACCTCTGGGAGGTCGTTAAGGTTGATGCAGACAACTTACCAGCCGCGAAAATTGCAAATCAAACATCAGATGTTGACAATAGGCTGCTAAGTGGTACCATCACTATTGTCAACACTAATTATAGTCTGCGTTTGTTTCATGAAAAATTTCAAAGCAACGACTAACACGTGTATACGAGACGCGGAATCGAAAATCGCCTCGCAGCACGTGACGTCACACATGACGTTTCACTCTCGAGTAGACGCTAGTGTTCCGTGTATTGGTTGATGTATTGAAAAGTAATTGATATCTTTGATAATGGCTTATGTAAGCCGAAACTTTAGATTAAATTTAAACATGTATCAATATGGCGATTTCCTTTCGACCTTCAAAGATAATGTTATTAAGCTTATCAGACAATATGAAAGGAACTTACTTAAAATAAATAGACAAAACTTGTCTATATTTTCTAATGAAACATGCATCAATATATATATATATATATATATATACACACATATATATATATATATATATATATATATATATATATATATATATATATATATATATATATATATATGATTGTATATATTGAATATATTAATGAATAACCAACAAATGCTATTCTTAAAAAGAGTGCTCAATACAAAGTAGAGCAGATATAAATATTTATTTAAAAAAAAAAATTATAACATAAATATGTTATAAAATCACTACAAAAATAGCCATTTTGTTTCAACACCCTCGGTGTCTTATCAAGTGATGATGTTTAATGTAAAATAAATGGGTTTAAGTTTTGAATTAATTAACAATTCTTCACAAGGGGAAACCGTTGTTACAAAAGCTAGATGGACCAATCAAAATACAAGTATAGGAAAATTCAAACAGCTTGACAACGAAATCATGTTATAATAGCTATTCAGATGTTTAAAATATGGGTAGTATTAAAAAAGAATTTATTCTAACCAATAATTACTAAATTATATGACAAAAATTTAATATTAAAATAAAAACTGCTAATTTCAAAATCAAAATTTAATCGCTATTAAGTTTACAACTATTAAATTACTGAGGAGAAAAGAAGAAATATATATGTTATTCAATTTATTTCTTCAGTGAAGTTACTTTACCTAATTTTATATCCGGTCCTTTGACAGTATATACATTTTAATCCTAAGAGTGTGTGAATGGGATCCTAAACTCACACGTAAAACAAACGCAATCAGATTATAATATATAAGCACCCAGACATATTTATATATATATACACACACAAAAAAAGAGACGAGACAGAGAACATCACCACGATCGTTTAAAACAAAAAACCAACACACGTACATACAGGATTAAAAGTGAATGCATTTTCCATACACATAGACAATTATAAATACATGCACACACATCCACAGACATTGACCCAGACAATCGGATACTACAACCAATAAATATTTAAGACTGAAAGTGTCATTACATAATTGCTCACCACTTAATGAAATATAACTTAAGCGAGCAAATATACAAAGATAAAAATGATTAAAAATAATATTATTTAATATATTAAAATAGTGTATGTAAATATAAAATCGGACATCAAAGTCAACACCCATACACATATATACCTCAAATACACATATATACACCTCAAATACACATATATACATATAGACACATACACACACACACATATATATATATATATATGCACATATATACACATACATAAACACACCACACATAAACACATATATACATATACGTATAATAATTATTCTTTACACGCACATATCTATATACACACATACATACATACACACAGAAATACATACAAATAAATACCTAATCATATACATACGTATATATCGCCATGATAACAAGTACACATACACATACATACATATATACACATATATACCCACAATCCATATACATGCAAATACAAAAATACATGTTTCCTAACATACATATATAAACACATTCATACAAACAGAAATATATGTAAATATAAATTTAGGTATACAACATAACAGTACACATATATACATATACACACACATATATATACATACATATATATATATACATATATATGTATATATACACACACATACACATATACATACACACATACATATACACATAAATACATATATACATACACATATATACATACATATATATACACACATACACAAATACACATACATACACATATACATCAATATTTTTAACCTCTTCTCTTCTTCTCCTTTTTATCTTCTTACTTTATATATATATACACACATATACACACATATATACATATACACACACATATATATGCATACACACACATATGTATATATATATACACACATACGCATACGCACACATACACACATACATATATATATACAAAACCTAGCAACATATTAATACACTAATATACAAACATACACATTCCACAGTACAAACACACATAACTGCACACAAATATATATACATATATATACACACATATACAGAAAAATGAATAACACTATGTAGTTATACAATACACATTCATATCGTCAGATTGGCCATCAGGCAATAAAAGTTATAATCTATTAAACTCACAGCGACATATCATTATCATTTAAAGTATACGACCCCTATAATAAGTTAAATTTATAACGGTGTTTACAATTAACCGTTAGTTCATATCTTTGATTTAAGAGATCAGCCTAGTTTTTAAATCTAATAATTTAAAATTTTTCGTTAAGACATAGGTAACATGGGGAATATAGGGAGTTACATGTCCGGGCTTTCTTAATCAATGACCATTTAACCGTAGGTGTTTTGTTCTTTTCTTTTAGATTCCAAAAGTACTTGGATAATGAAGTCATGTGCCTATAGTCACTGTTATTAAAAGATTGCATATGCCCCCGCCAGCGTTCTTTGAATGTTTTCATTGTGCTACCAATGTAAAACTTCTTTATATTTGGATTATCAATAGTTGAGATGATACTAAGATAGACTACAGAACTAAACCCACAGTTATTTTGTAGTGGACAATTATTAGGATACCTACAATTACATAAGTTGTTATTCGTGTTATTATAATTAGTATCACTGTTAGTAACCTTTTGAGTAATCAAGCTTTTTGAGTTCCTATACTTGTTAGAGACTAAGTTGTTATGTTTTTTAATTATTTTCTCTAGGTTATCTGCACAACTATAGCTTAATTTAAGGGAATAGGATTAAATATTTTACTAAGTGGGTTAGTTTCAGGGTTAAGGAAATGTTTCTTGATGAGGTTTAGAAACATACGTCCTAATTTAGATTTAACCATTATATTGAAAGGGGGAGTGAACCAGATGATCTTTCTAGATCTTCTTTTCTTATTATGGCTGTAATCGACAGGGTCTTTATATTGAATAGTGCTTTGTATATTTGCTCGCTTAAGTTATATTTCAATAAGTGGTGAGCAATTATGTAATGACACTTTCAGTCTTAAATATTTATTGGTTGTAGTATCCGATTGTCTGGGTCAATGTCTGTGGATGTGTGTGCATGTATTTATAATTGTCTATGTGTATGGAAAATGCATTCACTTTTAATCGTGTATGTACGTGTGTGTTGGTTTTTTTTTAAACGATCGTGGTGATGTTCTCTGTCTCGTCTCTTTTTTTTGTGTGTGTATATATATATATATATAAATATGTCTGGGTGCTTATATATTATAATCTGATTGCGTTTGTTTTACGTGTGAGTTTAGGATCCCATTCACACACTCTTAGGATTAAAATGTATATACTGTCAAAGGACCGGATATAAAATTAGCTAAAGTAACTTCAATGAAGAAATAAATTGAATAACATATATATTTCTTCTTTTCTCCTCAGTAATTTAATAGTTGTAAACTTAATAGCGATTAAATTTTGATTTTGAAATTAGCAGTTTTTAATTTTAATATTAAATTTTATCATATAATTTAGTAATTATTGGTTAGAATAAATTCTTTTTTAATACTACCCATATTTTAAACATCTGAATAGCTATTATAACATGACTTCGTTGTCAAGCTTTTTGAATTTTCCTATACTTGTATTTTGATTGGTCCATCTAACTTTTGTAACAACGGTTTCCCCTTGTGAAGGATTGTTAATTAATTCGAAACTTTTAAAACCATTTATTTTACATTCAACATCATCACTTGATAAGACACCGAGGGTGTTGAAACAAAATGGCTATTTTTGTAGGGATTTTATAACATATTTATGTTATATTTTTTTTAAATAAATAATTATATATATATATATATATATATATATATATATATATAATTCAAGGATCATTTCCCAACTTATTCAAGATGATCTATGCCCTCTCTAACGTTCTAACTTTATGTCCTGGAGCAACAAGATGTCTCATGTTAGATTTCAATTTCAAGACCTTTTTTTCACACCTATTTGAACTGCCGTAGCTGAAACACCTCTTTCACGTGACAAAGCTCTTATAGATTGAGCTGGATCTTCTTTGATTGATCGCATTAACTTGAAAATATGATCCCACTTCTGATCCAGTTTTCCTCTCTACTGATCCCTATTTTTTAAACTTATTCACTGTTCTCTTGATGATTCTTGAATGGACTTAAAGGGAAGCCAGTGTATGAATTTTCGTAACGTTACTGAAGGTCTGAATGATCATTTTCCTCTCAACATTGCTCATTTGAGAATACATGGTGCTGACACAAAATAATTACAATCTTTTCTGTTCCATGTTAAATAACCGGAAGGATTTTTCGATGATTCTTATAACAAATGATATCCAGTTGACTGAAGGGCTTCTTTGCAAAGCTGAAAAAACGGAACTCACTTAGTTTAGCCGTCTTTTAGATATTAAACTTTTTGTGACAAGGAGAATTTTACAGTTACCCGATGTGGATAATTTTGCTGTTACAACATATATATATATATATATATATATATATATATATATATATATATATATATATATATACTGGTAGTATGATCATCTTTTTCTTACCAATCCGCCAAAATCATGTCGGTAATACTTCTAAGACGCTACTGGGTATGAAACAGAATAAGATTTATCTATTAATTCGTACACTGAATATAAGTAGAGAATTATTGTAAAATATTGAAAATTGCTTCTATATCCCGTCTGGTGTTCTTGCTATATACTGAGATATTCTACTTAAATTCCAAAGATGAATCTGCAGAAGAATGTTATTGGTCCTGACCATGGTTCTTATCTTCACTTACCCCGTAACATATCTCCTGTGTGTCTTTCCTATGCATAATTTCATGGTAATTGTTTTGATGTACTTTCCTCTTTGGCCCATAGACTTTGTGAATTTACCCACAATAATAGATTGGTGCGAAGGTTCAATTATGTTATACGATTAGATGCAACTGTATGTACTATGCAAACAGTTTTTTCTATCTTTTTTCCCGTTTGTGGAATTTTCATCCGTCTTTTTGCTTCCTAGTTAACTTTGATCTTCGAAAAATCAATGTCATTTATTATCTTCTGTCTTAATTCAGGTTCTTTTATTGTTCTATCTCCTTATTAGTTTTTTCCTCATATTCTCTTATACTCAGTAATCTCTTGTGTCCTAGTGGCATTATTGCCTTGCTTGGGGTGAAATGATTAACAGATGTATCTTACTTAAGATTGGTATTGTAAGGTTCTTTTTGTAGAAATTTCGATCTTGAATGTCTATGTTGGTTCACCTGTGGTTACCATTGCTCAGAATTGTCTTATCGAAACGAATTCTGCGCAGCTTGTGATCAGAAATCGTTGTCACACATTACCTTAATAGGCGTTAATATTTAAGAGGTGAGTGGTCTTTGTACAATGACGTACCTGGTGGAACTGCTAACTCAATCAATTCAACGTCAAAAAAAATCCACACAATTGTAATGCAACAATTATCCTGCAAATGGCAAACGGGGTCCAGGGCTTCCTGTGGTCTGAATCTCAGCCAAACATTAAGATAAGTCCAAAACTATCCTAACCGTCAGTCTTCCGACCAGGCCAAACTGTGTCTATACTCCGAGGTTCAGTTAGGTATGTTCCAGTTTCTGTGGGCTTTCACCTCATATATCATACAAAAGTTAAAGTACCCTAAAAGCACCTGTTAGCTATTCGACTGGTAATACGTTCATTGACTGTGTATGGGATTTGAGCCAGTGTTACTTATTTATTACCGCGGGCAATTCTAAGCAGACACCACTGTTCACTACCATTTATGTATCCATGGTGAATACGTGACATTGCCGATCAATGTATGTAAAATGTACACGGAAATTCATAAATAGAATGTTCCATTTCTCTGGTTGCTCACATTAACTCAGATGTCAGATCCCAGGTGTGATATGTCTGGATATTTTCATGGCTGCTGAGGCGCGGCCGGCTATTAAATTGACATACTACTACACCATGAATTTGGCACCTCGTCTATATATAAAATATAAAACTTAGAGGTGCTGAATTGTTGTTCCGACCTGAAGGACATTTTTGAAAATTTATGTTATTTCGAATTTGGAAGTGTGTCAAACCGAGGAATATATAGCACCGCCATCTTATTTTCTCATTCTTTGTATGGGATAAAAGATTTCACACCGGGAGATAAATACATGGTGATAACAAATATTGAATTTCGTCAAATAGCGGCGCAACTGGATATGTTGGGAAGACTAATCTTAAAAGCAAGATTTCTTTGTATAATTTTGTGCTTACATTTGTAACTTTGTTAATAATAATAAATAGAATGTCTACAGAATAGAGTTTCTCGGAATTACATACGGAGTTCAAAAGACGATATTAATTTTTAAGAATATTCTCAGAATATTTTCAGGAGAAACGTTAAATTATGACATAAACATATCTGACTTTATCCTTCCTTAAAATTTAAAAATAAATATGTTAAAGAAGAACAAACAGATGTACCTCATAATATAAGACATTTAAAAGAAATACTCGTTATAATTGCGTGAAACTCAGAGTAGATTCATGGAAAAATAGCCATATATATATGAGTATGTGTGTGCAATCATAATTGAATAAAATGTAATATATATATATATATATATATATATATATATATATATATATATATATAGAGAGAGAGAGAGAGAGAGAGAGAAAGAAAAAGATGCATCTATATTTAAATGTATGTGTGTGAATGTGTGCGTATCAGTATGGTTGAAATGCGTTTTTAAAGGCAAAGAGAAACTTGCTTAATTCTGAAGCTTTTCATGTCCGAAAGGTCAAAAGTACGTCTGATGAAACATTATGTGCAATGTAAAATAAACACAGCGTCTGCTGAAATACGGATATAAAAATAACGTTTAATATATATATATATATATATATATATATAAACATATATATATATATATATATATATATATATATATATATATATATATATATATATATATATTGTTGGGCTCATCCTGACTGAGTCCACACTCAGTTTTCAAAGCATCAAACATTTTTTGTAGTGGGTAGTTTTCATTCTTGACTTCAGCAGGATTCGATATTAAGTGCTTAAATCCGTGCTTAAGATATTGATCGAAATACATTTCGTTTACATAGCTCATAAAAAGAAGAAAGTAAGGAAAAGCATTAAGAAAAGAAGTAAAAAAAAAAGAATGAAAGAAAATTAACGTGGCTAGTCTGGCTGGTAAGGCGAAAACCCGATCAAGTTAGTGACATACTTAATAAGCAATGTATTTCTTGCTTTAGTACATAATTTCTAAAAATCTATAACTTGTATGCTCAGTTTTTCAAAGAATACATTATTATTTCAAATTATTTTTTTTGAAATATCCATTTTATATAATTTATTGCATACAGTATATGTTTTTTAGCGTTACGTATCTTTTGAGAAAAGGAATATTAAATTTAACCCGATATAATTTCGCCAAAAATAAAAGGAAGAGGCAGCCTTAACTCGTAGACTCGACTGTTCTCTTCTCTCTTGTTCTTGTAACGGCATTCACCCGAGGTGGGATGAGCCGTCTCCAATATTGGAGTTTCACAAGCGGTCCCCAAACCGCATCTATAGCACATGAGATTTGATTATAGTGGAGAAGGTTTCGTGCAGGACCATCCACACTTTCTGAAGGGCCGATTACAGAGACCTGGTGCATCGAGTTCCACAAGGTCCCCAAACGACCCTCCGCAGGTTTTGAATTCAGAGTTTTCCTTATCCTAGACCAGTTGCCATCCAAGGCTATAGAACCCAGGCTATTTACCCATAGCTGGAGGATTCACACCTTTCCCAAGGGTATTAGCACGTAAGTGTAATGGATTCCTGGAATTCGAACTTGGCTCTCCGATTTCTCAATCCAAGCCGCTATCCGTTACTTCATCGTGCCTCCAAAAATAGTAGACTGCGAGTCTGGTAGTTTCGAGGAAATATATCAGTAAGCAGTGCTTCCCATAAACATACAATAAATTAAACTGAATAGTCACAGACAGAGGGAGATATAAACACACTAAAGCATATATACAAACATACATTCTACTATGAGTGACTACGTAAAAAATCTATATAACAATAAAAAATGGAAAGGGGTCAATAAGAACACAGATATATCAAAGACTTTGACCACAATCTGGTTGCTTAATGTCTTGAATTTTCAAAATAAAAATGCTCATTTTTATCGAATCATGAAAGGCTATATTAAAATATCATTTTTTTATTTTATTTCATGAACAGGAATTTTAAAAAAATAAAGAATATTGTAGTTCGATTTAAAAAAATCCTTTTTAGCATGTAAGTTATTGATGACTTAAATTCTCCAATGATTTTATAGAGAGAAATATAGACATGTTATATATATATATATATATATATATATATATATATATATATATGCTCTCTGTATATCTATATACTTCAAATTCTAATTTGGAAAATATTTTTTCTAGAGAAAAATGGTGTCTCGTACAATCATCGCTAAAATCAATATATATATATATATATATATATATTGTGATATGTACTCAGATTTATATTATGTCTGTATATATATATATATATATATATATATATATATATATATATATATATATATATATATATATATATATATATATATGTCTATATGCTTCAAATTCTAATTTGGAAAAATATTTTTTCTAGAGATAAACAGTGTCTCCTACAATCATCTCTAAAGTCAAGAAAATTTATAGATTTCGCTAAAACTTGAAATTACATCAGTCAATCTATTCTCTCCTAATTTCTCCACTCCACTGCTTCTCTCTTTCCTTTGCTGGACATTTACGAAATCAGCTTCCATCTTTCGGAGTCTCTTTCACAAGTTACGCAGCTAATAACCTGTAGAGCCCCACTTCCAATCATTTGTCTCTTTAATGAATTCCTATTTGCAGTCGGACATTTAACGAGTTGAGACAGACATAAGTATAATTACTTACTAGTCAGACAGACGGCGAAATTGAAGAGCGGAAATTGTCTGTAAGGAAGCTTTACAGACCGCAGTTGAGGCCGTTAAATAAGCGGCATGAAACTTATGTTCACGATGGCCATGGCAAATGAGAAACTTTATCTAGCTGTCGATTCTTTTATTTTCGCAGATAATTAAGTTTCTGAATGCTAAAATTAACTTCGCCTGTGGAAATGAATCCATCGTTTTATTTTCATTTGACGCATCGTCCTCAGACTTCTTTCAAACTATACAATGGAATTTTAGAAATAATCTACGGACGTTTTAGACTGAATGTTGTATAAATTTTTTAACCATATGATTCTATAATCACACAATCGTTCATATATGCGTTTACATACCTACGGCCTTAGTCAGGTTCTTTATCATAGGTTTAGAACACAAAGTGAGTGTGAAAATATCTAACATTGAATAGAGTAGCAAGAGAAAATGATTAATTCTTTTGAAACTACATTATGTATTTAATAATAAAAAATAATCTCGTAATTCTCGAGAAATTTCCTTGCTTACCTTTCGGATAGGAAACTGAAAAGTTATGCTTTTCGAAATATAGGAACGAGTGAGTGTGATTTAAAGGCAAATAAAATCTTGTTTGGCTGTACAACCCTTAGTAGCTGAGTGGTTAAATCACGTCGAGTATAACGCTGCTTTCTTCTGCAGAGAGGGACGCAGGTTCGAATCGTGCCGGAGGACACTTTTTTTTTAGTAAGTTTTATTAGGTATCCAGGCCGGTAGACGAAATATATACAGTTTAAAAGTAAAAGTGGAGCGTCCACTTAAATACGGGTATCCACTGTAAAGAACGAGTAAAGTAATAAAATATGTCACAAAAAATACATGTTTTTATGTGGGTGTGCGTGAGTGGGTGTATGTAAAGTTGAAATATAACGTTCTATAAATTCTGACGATTTAAAATTCTTGATAAAAAGAGTACAAAATTTAACTGTGGAGAATAAATTTACAACCTTGTTCTGAAGGTGCAACAAACTTTTTGGAAAATTGTAAAATAAAATAAAAAAAATTAACTTACATATTTTTTCATCTGCATTCATTCGAACTTGTTTAATGTATGTCAGTATGTATGTGTATGTTTGGTATTTGCAGGTGTGGTTGTGCGCGCGCTTCCATTTTCAAGTGTTAAATCTAACACGAAAACATTTATTTATTATACTAGTCTTATTTTTATCACCTGGCCCGAATATAATCGTAACAAATAGATGATAAAAGTGGGATTTCATTTTTTTTTAAAATATTATAAAATACGCATGACCTGATAAATTTAACTAAACAAAGAAAAGACTTCAGGACTATTATGCAATATATGTCTTCGTATGTGACAATGGTGAAAAAACTCCTCAGAGATGAATAAGAAATTTGATTCATTTTACGTAGGATTTTACATAAGAATGCTGAAAATACGACAGATCGAAGATGCGATTAAGGTATACATTTTAGGGAAGCTGGAAACAAAGAACTTAGAATAGGATGTGACAATTGAAATTTATCGGGAACATTATGAGGAAAGTTGGTTTGTCGAACAGATAATTACAAAACATAGTGAAAGCAAAAGAATCAGAAGATAGAATTCATTAAATGCATTGACAATCTTTATCTTATGTCTTCTTGTTCTTTTATTGTCCTCCTTCGTTAGAAGAAGAAGAAGAAGCAGAAGAAGAAGAAGAAGAAGAAGAAGAAGAAGAAGAAGAAGAAGAAGAAGCAGCAGCAGCTCGGTGTAGAACGATTGCATAACAGATTCTTCTTTGGATTTTTTCAAGAATCTCGAGATTTACAACAAGAACACCAGACCAGATATGATAACAGTTCTCAATGTATGGTCAAATGGTACGTTGATAAATGTGCCACATTTACTGTGGCGAAACAAATTGGGTGACACGACACAGTAACGCAATCTTGGAGTAGACAAAGACATTATTCTATAGAATCATTCCATATCATGTGGAAAACTTGAGCCTAAAAATGTTATGGAGTGTTGCTTTCGTGGTGTTTATCATCAGCCATGCTGATGGCACGCAAAAAATCCCCGTTTTAATTGAATGAATGCAGTTTTGTTTTGGTTTGAAGCCGTCAAAATTTACTAGCCATTTCTTGCCCCCAATTAACCACTTGGGTCATTTTTGAATGAAGTTGCCAGGTTTACTTTGTCAGATCTATCTATCATCTATCTATCTATCTATCTATCTATCTATCTATCTCTATATATATATATATATGCACATATATATAGCAGTCTTCATTATCTCACTGGCCAGCAAGCTAGCTATTCCTGTCTGTTCATCATCTATTTGTCTTTCTGTTCATCATCTGTCTGTCTGTCTGTCTGTCTGTCTCTCTCTCTCTCTCTCTCTCTCTATATATATATATATATATATATATATATATATATATATATATATATATGTATGTATAAAATTGTAGAATGGGCTCTCTGGTATATCAGTCAAGAAGAAGGATAATACTATATTCAGGAATGTCAAAGTCAATGAGAACGCACTTCACTTCGTTCCCCGTCCCCCAAAAGGCGTAGCGATCCATTTAAAAGACCAGTATTCTGTGTAGCACAATAATACCTAAGTCTTGAAGTAGCACGCCATTAACAGGAATGTTTTCATTATAGCATCTATGAATTAATGCGTCCGTACGGCACACACATGTAATTAAGTATCTCACTTTTGTGTATTACTCCTTTTTTCTTATATGTGTGCATGTCTCAGCCCTACATTAATTCCTGTTTCCGGTTATGCAGAGCCATATTTATTTTTTTAATTGCACGCTTGCATTAGTTTGAACCGTTAAACACTGAATCGCATGATGATACGAATAGAAATTGCAGCGATCTCTCGTTTCATAGAAAAATATATAGACAGCTGCAAATTAAATTACAGTACATGAAAATAAAATAATTCTGTAAGAACAGGAATTTAACATTAATTTTTTGAGAAATCGATGTAAAATGTAAGCTGATATATAAATATAAAGCGATGCAGTAAATTTAGAGCAAAACGAAAGTTTTGAAAATCATTCTTTCACCCCCGAATTTCAGAGATAAAAAAAGTTTTGTTAAATGTTTTTGAAAAAAAAAGTATCATTTTTTCATCCAATGTTATTGATGGCTTTTTTTTAATTCACAGTTGAAAAAAAAAAATCATTTAAATAAGGCAAAAAACATTTTTCTCATGCAAAATAAAATGAAAAACAAAAAAACGTAATTTATGCCACAAATTATTCTTCTGTAAAAAATATTCCTTCACCCCAGGCTTTTTCATTCACCCAGCGGCACAGCAAAAGAGAGTTAAACGAGACACCAGAAAATTATTCATTCACCCAGCGACACGGCAAAAACAGTTAAACAAGAGTCCAGAAAAGTAATCCTTAACCCAGCCACACATCAAAAAACAATTAAACAATAGTCTTGAAAATTATTTCTTCATCCAGCGACACAGCAAAACGTCTCATCCAGCCAAAAAAACGAAAGGCCAGAAAATAAAACACAGCAAAAAGAAAGGCCAGAAAATCATTCTTTCACCCAGAAAAAAAAACAAAAGTAAAATTTATCAAATCTTCTTTCATTCTCATACCACACAGCAAAACGAAAGGCCAGAAAATCAATCTTCTGTAAAAATTCATTCCTTCACCCAGTCAGCCACAGCAAAACGAGCCAGAAAAATAAAAGAAAACGAAAGGCCAGAAAATATTCTTTCACCCAGCAAACGAAAGGTCCAGCCACACAGCAAAACGAAAGGCCAGAAAATCATTCTTTCAAACAGCAAAACGAAAGGCCAGAAAATCATTCTTTCATCCAGCCACACAGCAAAACGAAACAAGGCCAAAAAATCATTCTTTCATCCAACCACACAGCAAAACGAAAGGCCAGAAAATAGTCATTCTTTCATCCAGCCACACAGCAAAACGAAAGGCCAGAAAATTTCTTTCATCCCAGCCACACAGCAAAACGAAAGGCCAGAAAATCATTCTTTCATCCAGCCACACAGCAAAACGAAGGCCAGAAAATCATTCTTTCACCCAGCCACACAGCAAAACAAAGCATTCTTTCATCCAGCCACACAGCAAAAACGCCAGGGGAAAAATCATTCTTTCACCCAGCCACACACAGCAAAACGAAAGGCCAGAAAATCATTCTTTCATCCAGCCACACAGCAAAACGAAAGGCCAGAAAATCATTCTTTCATCCAGCCACACAGCAAAACGAAAGGCCAGAAAATCATTCTTTCACCCAGCCACACAGCAAAACGAAAGGCCAGAAAATCATTCTTTCATCCAGCCACACAGCAAACGAAAGGCCAGAAAATCATTCTTTCACCCAGCCACACAGCAAAACGAAAGGCCAGAAAATCATTCTTTCATCCAGCCACACAGCAAAACGAAAGGCAGAAAATCATTCTTTCATCCAGCCACGCAAAACGAAAGGCCAGAAAATCATTCTTTCACCCAGCCACACAGCAAACGAAAGGCCAGAAAATCATTCTTTCATCCAGCCACACAGCAAAACGAAAGGCCAGAAAATCATTCTTTCCCCAGCCACACAGCAAAACGAAAGGCCAGAAAATCATTCTTTCATCCAGCCACACAGCAAAACGAAAGGCCAGAAAATCATTCTTTCACCCAGCCACACAGCAAAACGAAAGGCCAGAAAATCATTCTTTCATCCAGCCACACAGCAAAACGAAAGGCCAGAAAATCATTCTTTCACCCAGCACACAGCAAAACGAAAGGCCAGAAAATCATTCTTTCATCCAGCCACACAGCAAAACGAAAGGCCAGAAAATCATTCTTTCACCCAGCCACACAGCAAAACGAAAGGCCAGAAAATCATTCTTTCATCCAGCCACACAGCAAAACGAAAGGCCAGAAAATCATTCTTTCATCCAGCCACACAGCAAAACGAAAGGCCAGAAAATCATTCTTTCATCCCAGCCACACAGCAAAACGAAAGGCCAGAAAATCATTCTTTCATCCAGCCACACAGCAAAACGAAAAGAAAATCATTCTTTCATCCAGCCACACAGCAAAACGAAAGGCCAGAAAATCATTCTTTCACCCCAGCCACACAGCAAAACAAAGGCCAGAAAAATCATTCTTTCAACCACACAGCAAAACGAAAGGCCAGAAAATCATTCTTTCACCCAGCCACACAGCAAAACGAAAGGCCAGAAAATCATTCTTTCATCCACACAGCCACACTTTCAGCAAAACGAAAAGGCCAGAAAATCATTCTTTCATCCAGCCACACAGCAAAACGAAAGGCCAGAAAATCATTCTTTCACCCAGCCACACAGCAAAACGAAAGGCCAGAAAATCATTCTTTCACCCAGCCACACAGCAAAACGAAAGGCCAGAAAAATCATTCTTTCATCCAGCCACAGCAAAAATCGAAAGGCACACAGCCAGAAAAAATCATTCTTTCATCCAGCCACACAGCAAACGAAAGGCCAAAATCATTCTTTCACCCAGCCAAAGCAAAACGAAAGGCCAGAAAATCATTCTTTCACCCCAGCCACACAGCAAAACGAAAAGGCCAGAAAATCATTCTTTCATCCAGCCACACAAAACGAAAGGCAAAATCATTCTTTCACCCCAAAGCAAAACGAAAGGCCAGAAAATCATTCTTTCACCCAGCCACACAGCAAAACGAAAGGCCAGAAAATCATTCTTTCACCCAGCCACACAGCAAAACAGCCAGAAAATCATTCTTTCATCCAGCCACACAGAAAGGCCCGAAAATCATTCTTTCATCCAGCCACACAGCAAAACGAAAGGCCAGAAAATCATTCTTTCATCCAGCCACACAGCAAAACGAAAGGCCAGAAAATCATTCTTTCATCCAGCCACACAGCAAAACGAAAAACGGCCAGAAAATCATTCTTTCATCCAGCCACACACAAAATCAAAACAAAAATGAGAAAATCATTCTTTCACCCAGCCACACAGCAAAACGAAAGGCCAGAAAATCATTCTTTCACCAGCCACACAGCAAAACGAAAGGCCAGAAAATCATTCTTTCATCCAGCCACACAGCAAAACGAAAGGCCAGAAAATCATTCTTTCATCCACAGCAAAACGAAGGCAGAAAATCATTCTTTCACCCCAAAAAACGAAAGGCCAGAAAATCATTCTTTCACCCAGCCACACAGCAAAACGAAAGGCCAGAAAATCATTCTTTCACCCAGCCACACAGCAAAACGAAAGGCCAGAAAATCATTCTTTCATCCAGCCACACAGCAAAACGAAAGGCCAGAAAATCATTCTTTCACCCAGCCACAGCAAAACGAAAGGCCAGAAAATCATTCTTTCATCCAGCCACACAGCAAAACGAAAGGCCAGAAAAATCATTCTTTCATCCAACCACACAGCAAAACGAAAGGCCAGAAAATCATTCTTTCACCCAGCCACACAGCAAAACGAAAGGCCAGAAAATCATTCTTTCATCCAGCCACACAGCAAAACGAAAGGCCAGAAAATCATTCTTTCATCCAGCCACACAGCAAAACGAAAGGCCAGAAAATTATTCTTTCATCCAGCCACACAGCAAAACGAAAGGCCAGAAAATCATTCTTTCATCCCACACAGCCACAATCAGCCAAAAAACGAAGAAAATCCAGAAAAACGAAAGGCCATTCTTTCATCCCAGCCACACAAAACGAAAGGCCCTGAAAATCGTTCTTTCACCCAGCCACACAGCAAAACGAAAGGCCAGAAAATCATTCTTTCACCCAGCCACACAACAAAAAAACGAAAGGCCAGAAAAATCATTCTTTCACCCAGCCACACAAAACGAAAGGCCAGAAAATCATTCTTTCACCCAGCCACACAGCAAAACGAAAGGCCAGAAAATCATTCTTTCATCCAGCCACACAGCAAAACGAAAAAATCATTCTTTCACCCAGCCACAGCAAAACGAAAAGGCGAAAATCATTCTTCCCAGTAAAACAAAAACGAAAGGCCAGAAAATCATTCTTTCACCCAGCCACACAGCAAAACGAAAGGCCAGAAAATCATTCTTTCATCCAGCCACACAGCAAAACGAAAGGCCAGAAAATCATTCTTTCACCCAGCCACACAGCAAAACGAAAGGCCAGAAAATCATTCTTTCATCCAGCCACACAGCAAAACGAAAAGGCCAGAAAATCATTCTTTCATCCAGCCACACAGCAAAACGAAAGGCCAAAACGAACAGCAAAACGAAAGCCAGAAAATCATTCTTTCACCCAGCCACAAAGCAAACACCAGAAATCATTCTTCAAAGCCACAGCAAAACGAAAGGCCAGAAAATCATTCTTTCACCCAGCCACACAGCAAAACGAAAGGCCAGAAAATCATTCTTTCATCCAGCCACACAGCAAAACGAAAGGCAACCACACAGCAAAACGAAAGGCCAGAAAATCATTCTTTTCACCCAGCCACAGCAAAACGAAAGGCCAGAAAATCATTCCAGCCACACAGCAAAACGAAAGGCCAGAAAATCATTCTTTCATCCAGCCACAGCAAAACGAAAGGCCAGAAAATCATTCTTTCATCCAGCCACACAGCAAAACGAAAGGCCAGAAAATCATTCTTTCACCCAGCCACACCAAACGAACAAAGGCCAGAAAATCCATTCTTTCACCCAGCCACACAGCAAAACGAAAGGCCAGAAAATCATTCTTTCATCCAGCCACAGCAAAACGAAAGGCCAGAAAATCATTCTTTCATCCAGCCACACAGCAAAACGAAAGGCCAGAAAAATCATTCTTTCATCCAGCCACACAGCAAAACGAAAGGCCAGAAAATCATTCTTTCACCCAGCCACACAGCAAAACGAAAGGCCAGAAAATCATTCTTTCATCCAGCCACACAGCAAAACGAAAGGCCAGAAAATCATTCTTTCACCCAGCCACAGCAAAACGAAAGGCCAGAAAAATCATTCTTTCATCCAGCCACACAGCAAAACGAAAGCCAGAAAATCATTCTTTCACCCCAGCCACACAGCAAAACGAAAGGCCAGAAAATCATTCTTTCATCCAGCCACACAGCAAAACGAAAGGCCAGAAAATCATTCTTTCACCCACAGCCAAACGAAAGCAAAAAATCATTCTTTCAAACACAGCAAACGAAAGGCCAGAAAATCATTCTTTCATCCAGCCACACAAAACGAAAGGCCAAAAATCATTCTTTCATCCAGCCCACAGCAAAACGAAAGGCCAGAAAATCATTCTTTCATCCAGCCACACAGCAAAACGAAAGGCCAGAAAATCATTCTTTCACCCAGCCACAAAAGCAAACGAAAGGCCAGAAAATCATTCTTTCATCCAGCCACACAGCAAAACGAAAGGCCAGAAAAATCATTCTTTCACCCAGCCACACAGCAAAACGAAAGGCCAGAAAATCCATTCTTTCATCCAGCCACACAGCAAAACGAAAGGCCAGAAAATCGTTCTTTCCCCAGCCACACAGCAAAACGAAAGGCCAAGAAAATCATTCTTTCATCCAACCACACAAGCAAAACGAAAGGCCAGAAAATCATTCTTTCATCCAGCCACACAGCAAAACGAAAGGCCAGAAAATCATTCTTTCACCCAGCCACACAGCAAAACGAAAATGAGAAAATCATTCTTTCATCCAGCCACACAGCAAAACGAAAGGCCAGAAAATCATTCTTTCATCCACCCACACAGCAAAACGAAAGGCCAGAAAATCATTCTTTCATCCAGCCACACAGCAAAACGAAAGCCAGAAAATCATTCTTTCACCCAGCCACACAGCAAACGAAAGGCCAGAAAATCATTCTTTCATCCAGCCACAGCAAAACGAAAAAGCCACGAAAATCATTCTTTCTTCAAGGCAAAACGAAAGCCACAAAATCATTCTTTCGTCAGTTACACAGCAAAACGAAAAGCCAGAAAATCATTCTTTCACCATCCACACAGCAAAACGAAAGGCCAGAAAATCATTCTTTCACCCACACAGCAAAACGAAAGGCCAGAAAATCGTTCCCTTTCACCCAGCCACACAGCAAAACGAAAGGCCAGAAAATCATTCTTTTCCCCAGCCACAGCAAAACGAAAGGCCAGAAAATCATTCGCATCCGCACAGCAAAACGAAAGGCCAGAAAATCGTTCTTTCACCCAGCCACAGCAAAAACGAAAGGCCAGAAAATCATTCTTTCACCCAGCCACACAAAAAAACGAAAAGGTGCCAGAAAATCGAAAGGCCAGAAGAAATTCTTTCATCCAGCCACAGCAAAACGAAAACGAAAGACCGAAAATCATTCTTCCCCAGCCACAGAGCAAAACGAAAAGGCCCAGAAAATCATTCTTTCATCCAGCCACAGCAAAACGAAAGGCCAGAAAATCGTTCTTTCACCCACACCTGCAAAACGAAGGCCGAAAAATCGTTCTTTCATCCAACCACACAGCAAAACGAGGCCAAAATCATTCGCCACACAGCAAAACGAAGCCAGAAAATCATTCTTTCATCCAACCACACAGCAAAACGAAAGGCCAGAAAAATCATTCTTTCATCCAACAACAAAGCAAACTAAAAGGCCAGAAAATCATTCTTTCACCCAGCCACAGCAAACGAAAGGCCAGAAAAATCATTCTTTCATCCAACCACACAGCAAAACGAAGGCCAGAGAAAATCATTCTTTCACCCATTCTGCCACACACAGCAAAACGGAAGGCCAGAAAAATCATTCTTTCGTCATCCAGCCACACAGCAAAACGAAAGGCCAGAAAATCATTTCTTTCACCCCAGCCTCACAGCAAAACGAAAGGCCAGAAAATCATTCTTTCATCCCACCACAGCAAAAACGAAAAGTCAGAAAATCATTCTTTCATCCAGCCACAGCAAAACGAAAGGCCAGAAAATCATTCTTTCAGCCACACAGCAAAACGAAAGGCCAGAAAATCGTTCTTTCATCAAGCCTCACAGCAAAACGAAAGGCCAGAAAATCATTCTTTTCATCCAACCACACAGCAAAAACAAGGCCCGAAAAAATCATTCTTTCACCCCAGCCACCACAGCAAAACGAAAGGCAAGAAAATCATTCTTTCACCCAGCCACACAGCAAACGAAAGGCCGAGAAAATCATTCTTTTCGCCCAGCCACAAGCAAAACGAAAGGCCGAAAAATCATTCTTTCACCCCAGCCACACAGCAAAACAGGAAAGAAAATCATTCTTTTCATCAGCCACACAGCAAAACGAAAGAGCCGAAAAACATTCTTTCATCCAGCCACAGCAAAAACGAAAGGCCAGAAAATCATTCTTTCATCCAGCCACAGCGAAAACGCTCAAAAGCAAAACGCCAGAAAATCATTCTTTCACCCAGCCACAGCAAACGAAAGGCTGAAAATCATTCTTTCATCCAGCCACACAAAACGAAAGGCCAGAAAATCGTTCTTTCATCAGCCACACAGCAAACGAAAGGCCAGAAAATCGTTCTTTCATCCAGCCACAAAAACAGGCCAGAAAATCATTCTTTCACCCCAGCCACAGCAAAACGAAAGTCAGCCAGAAAATCATTCTTTCATCCATTCACGCAGCAAACGAAAGGCCAGAAAATGTTTCTTTCATCCAGCCACACAGCAAAACGAAAGGCCAGAAAAACGTTCTTTCACCCAGCAACACAGCAAAACGAAGACCCAGAAATCATTCTCACCAGCCACACAGCAAAACGAAAGGAAATCATTCTTTCGCCCCAGCCACACAGCAAAAGGCAAGGCAAGAAGGTACTAAAAAAGGCCAGAAAATCATTCTTTCATCCAGCCACACAGCAAAACGAAAACCAGAAGGTATTTCTTTCATCCAGCCAAGCGTTCTTTCATCCAGCCACAGCAAAACGAAAGGCCAGAAAATCATTCTTCCTTATTACAGCAAACGAAAGGCAGAAAATCGTTCTTTCGTCAGCCACACAGCAAAACGAAAGGCCAGAAAATCATTCTTTCATCCAGCCACAGCAAAACGAAAAGGCCAAATCATTCTTTCATCCAGCCACACAGCAAAACGAAAGGCCAGAAAATCGTTCTTTCACCCAGCCTCAGCAAAACGAAAGGCCAGAAAATCATTCTTTCACCAGCCACAGCAAAACGAAAGGTCAAGAAAATCATTCTTTCACCCAGCCGCATCACAAAACGAAAAGGTGAAAAATCATTCTTTCATCCAGCCACACAACAAGACGAAGGCCAGAAAATCATTCTTTCATCACCCACACAGCAAAACGAAAGCCAGAAAACATTCTTCATCCCAGCCACACAGCAAAACGAAAGGCCAATCATTCTTCACCCAACCGTAAAACGAAAGGCCAGAAAATCATTCTTTCATCCATGCAAAACGAAAGGCCAGAAAGAGCATTCTTTCATCCAGCCACAGCAAAACGAAAAGGCCAGAAAATCATTCTTTCATCCAGCCACACAGCAAAACGAAAATGAAAATCATTCTTTCATCAGCCACACAGCAAAACGAAAGGCAAAAATCATTCTTTCATCCAGCCACACAGCAAAACGAAAGGCCAGAAAATCATTCTTTCACCCAGCCACACAGCAAAACGAAAGGCCAGAAAATCATTCTTTCACCCAGCCACACAGCAAAACGAAAGGCCAGAAAATCATTCTTTCATCCAGCCACAGCAAAACGAAAGGCCAGAAAATCATTCTTTCATCCAGCCACACAGCAAAACGAAAGGCCAGAAAATCATTCTTTCATCCAGCCACACAGCAAAACGAAAAAATCATTCTTTCGCCCACACAGCAAAACGAAAAGGCCAGAAAATCATTCTTTCATCCAGCCACACAGCAAAACGAAAGGCCAGAAAAATCATTCTTTCACCCAGCCACACAGCAAAACGAAAGGCCAGAAAATCACCCAAAGCAAAACGAAAGGCCAGAAAAATCATTCTTTCATCCAGCCACACAGCAAAACGAAAAAATCATTCTTTCACCCAGCCACACAAAACGAAAAAAATCATTCTTTCATCCAGCCACACAGCAAACGAAGGCACATTCTTTCACCCAGCAAAAAAACGAAAGGCCAGAAAATCATTCTTTCACCCAGCCACACAGCAAAACGAAGGCCAGAAAATCATTCTTTCACCCAGCCACAAAAAACGAAAGGCCAGAAAATCATTCTTTCATCCAGCCACACAGCAAAACGAAAGGCCAGAAAATCATTCTTTCACCCAGCCACACAGCAAAACGAAAGGCCAGAAAATCATTCTTTCACCCAGCCACACAGCAAAAAAACGAAAGGCCAGAAAATCATTCTTTCATCCACCCACACAGCAAAACGAAAGAAAAATCATTCTTTCATCCAGCCACACAGCAAAACGAAAGGCCAGAAAATCATTCTTTCATCCAGCCACACAGCAAAACAAAGGCAAAAATCGAAGCCACAGGCAAAACGAAAAAAAACATTCTTTCATCCCAGCCACACAGCAAAACGAAATCATTCTTTCATCCAGCCAGAAAATCATTCTTTCATCCAGCCACACAGCAAAACGAAAGGCCAGAAAATCATTCTTTTCATCCAGCCACACAGCAAAACAGCAAAACGAAAGGCCAGAAAATCATTCTTTCACCCAGCCACAGGAAAGGCCAGAAAATCATTCTTTCATCCAGCCACACAGCAAAACGAAAGGCCAGAAAATCATTCTTTCACCCACAGCAAAAACACAGCAAAAAACAAAGCCACAGAAAATCATTCTTTCATCCAGCCACACAGCAAAACGAAAGGCCAGAAAAATCATTCTTTCACCCAGCCAACAGCAAAACGAAAGGCCAGAAAATCATTCTTTTCACCCAGCCACACAGCAAAACGAAAGGCCAGAAAATCATTCTTTCATCCAGCCACACAGCAAAACGAAAGGCCAGAAAATCATTCTTTCACCCCAGCCACACAGCAAAACGAAAGGCCAGAAAATCATTCTTTCGTCAGCCACACAGCAAAACGAAAGGCCAGAAAATCATTCTCATCCATACAACAGCAAAACGAAGGCCAGAAAATCATTCTTTCACCCAGCCACACAGCAAACGAAAATGAAAACCACTTTCACCCAGCCACACATGCAAAACGAAGGCCGAAAATCATTCTTTTCATCCAATACAGCCACACTCACCCAGCCACAAACTGAAAGGCCAGAAAATCGTTCTTTCACCCAGCCACATTCTTTCACCAAACAGCAGACGAAAGGCCAGAAAATCATTCTTTCATCCCAGCCACACAGCAAAACGAAAGGCCAGAAAATCATTCTTTCATCCAGCCACACAGCAAACGAAAAGGCCAGAAATCATTCTCACCCCACACAGCAAAACGAAAAGGCTGAAAATCATTCTTTCACCCAGCCACACAGCAAAACGAAAGGCAGAAAATCGTTCTTTCATCCAACACAGCAAAACAATGAAAAATCATTCTTTCACCCCAGCCACACAGCAAAACGAAAAGAAAAATCATTCTTTCACCCAGCCACACAGCAAAACGAAAGGCCAGAAAAAATCATTCTCATCCAGCCACAGCAAAACAAAAATGAAAATCATTCTTTCACCCAACACACAGCAAAACGAAAGGCCAGAAAACCATTCTTTCATCCAGGCACACCAGCAAAACAAAAGGCCAGAAAAATCCATTCTTTCACACAGCAAAACGAAAGGCCAGAAAATCATTCTTTCATCCACCACACAGCAAAACGAAAGGCCAGAAAATCATTCTTTTCACCCAACCACAGCAGTAAAACGAACGGCCAGAAAATCGTTCTTTCACCCAGCCACACAGCAAAACGAAAGGCCTGAAAATCATTCTGTCACCCAATACACACAAAACGAAAGGCCAGAAAAATCCATTCTTTCATCCCAGCCACACAAAACGAAAGGCCAGAAAATCATTCTTTCACCCCACACAGCAGCAAAACGAAAGGCCGAAAAATCGTTCTTTTCTTACCCACACCACACACAGCCAAAAAATCGAAAGGCCAAGAAAATCATTCTTTCTCCAGCCACGCAGCAAAACGAAGGCCAGAAAATGTTCTTTCACCCACCACACAGCAAAACGAAAGACGAAAATCATTCTTTCATCCAGCCACACGGTAAAACGAAAGGCCAGAAAATCCATTCTTTCATCCACCACAGCAAAACGAAAGGCCAGAAAATCATTCTTTCACCCCAGCCACACAACAAAGCAGAAAGCCAGAAAATCCCATTCTTTCACCCAGCCACACAGCAAAACGAAAGGCCAAAAATCATTCTTTCATCCCAGCCACACAGCAAAACGAAAGGCCAGAAAATCATTCTTTCACCCCAGCCACACAGCTAAAACAAAGGCCAGAAAATCATTCTTTCATCCAGCCACAGCAAAACGAAAAAGATGAAAAATCTAAAACGGGAAAGCCAGAAATCATTACTTTCACCCCACACACAGCAAAACGAAAAGCTGAAAATCATTCTTTCATCAAGCCACACAGCAAAACGAAAGGCCAAAATCGTTCTTTCACCAGCCACACAGCAAAACGAAAGGCTGAAAAATCGTTCTCTTTCACCCAACCACACAGCAAAAGCGAAAGGCCAGAAAATCATTCTTTCATCCAGCCACAGCAAAACGAAAGGCCAGAAAATCATTCTTTCACCCAGCCACAACCAAAAACGAAAGGCCAGAAAATCATTTCTTTCTGCAACCACAGTAAAACGAAAATACAGAAAATCATTCTTTCACCCAGCCACAGCAAAACGAAGGCCAGAAAATCGTTCTTTCATCCAGCCACAGCAAAACGAAAGGCCAGAAAATCATTCTTTCACCCTGCCACACAGCAAACGAAAGGCCAGAAAACCATTCTTTCACCCAGGCACACAGCAAAACGAAAGGCCAGAAAATCATTCTTTCACCCAGCCACACAGCAAAGAAAGCCAGAAAATCATTCTTTCATCCAGCCACACAGCAAAACGAAGGCCAGAAAATCGTTCTTTCACCCCAGCCACACAGTAAAACGAACGGCCGAAAATCATTCTTTTCACCCCAGCCACACAGCAAAACGAAAGCCTGAAAAATCATTCTTTCACCCAGCCACACAGCAAAACGAAAAGGCCAGAAAATCATTCTTTCATCCATCCACAGCAAACAAAGGCCAGAAAATCATTCTTTCACCCAGCCACACAGCAAACGAAAGGCCAGAAAATCATTCTTTCACCCAACCCACACTTTCACCCCCATTACACAGCAAAACGAAAGGCCAGAAAATCATTCTTTCATCAGCCACACAGCAAAACCTTGAGCCAGAAAATCATTCTTTCACCCAGCCCGCACAGCAAAACGAAGGCCAGAAAATCATTCTTTCGTCCAGCCACACAGCAAAACGAAAGGCCAGAAAATCGTTCTTTCACCCAGCCACACAGCAAAACGAAGGGCAAAATCATTCTTTCATCCAGCCACACAGCAAAACGAAGCCAGAAAATCATTCTTTCCTGACCACAGCAAAACGAAACGGCCAGAAAATCATTCTTTTCACTAGCCACACAGCAAAACGAAAGCCAGAAAATCCCATTCTTTCACCCACCACACAGCAAAACGAAAGGCCGAAAATCATTCTTTCATCCAACCGGCAAAACGCCAAACATCCAGCCAAACGAAAATGAAAATCATTCTTTCACCCCAGCCAAGCAAAACGAAAGGCCAGAAAATCATTCTTTCCAGCCACACAACAAAACGAAAGGCCAGAAAATCATTTCTTTCACCCAGCCACACAACAAAACGAAAAGGCTGAAAATCATTCTTTTTCACCCAGCCACACAGCAAACGAAAATGAAAATCATTCTTTCATCCAGCCACAGCAGCAAAACGAAAGGCCAGAAAATCATTCATTCTTTGTCATCCTTCATCCAGCCACACAGCAAAACAGAAAGGCAGAAAATGACTCTTTCATCCAGCCACACAGCAAAACGAAAGGCCAGAAAATCATTCTTTCACCTGCCACGCAGCAAAACGAAAGAAAGCCAGAAAAATTATTCTCCACACAGCCTTCTTATAAAAACGAAGGCCAGAAAATCATTCTTTCACCCACCCACACAGCAAAACGAAAGGCATTCTTTCACCAATACACAGCAAAACGAAGACGTTCTCATCCAACCACACAGCAAAACGAAAAGAATGAAAATCATTCTTTCGTCCAGCCACACAGCAAAACGAAAGGCCAGAAAATCATTCTTTCACCCAGCCACAGCAAAACGAAAGGCCAGAAAATCATTCTTTCACCCAGCCACACAGCAAAACGAAAGCCAGAAAATCATTCTGCCAGCTCATCCATCATTTCACCCCAGCCACACAGCACGAAAGGCCAGAAAATCATTCTTTCACCCAGCCACAGCAAAACGAAAGCCAGAAAATCATTCTGTCCAGCCACAGCACCGACGAAAGGCCAGAAAATCATTCTTTCATCCACCTCACAGCAAAACGAAAAGGCCAAAATCATTCTTTCATCAGCCACACAGCAAAACGAAAGGCCAGAAAATCATTCTTTCACCCAGCCACACATCAAAACGAAGGCCAAAAATCGTTCTTTCACCCAGCCACACAGCAAAACGAAAGGCCAGAAAATCATTCTTTCATCCAGCCACACAGCAAAACGAAAGGCCAGAAAATCATTCTTTCATCCAGCCACAGCAAAACGAAAGGCCAGAAAATCATTCTTTCATCCAACCACACAGAAAAACGAAGGCCAATCATTCTTTCATCAGCCACACAGTAAAACGAAAGGCCAGAAAATCATTCTTTCATCCAGCCACACAGCAAAACGAAAGGCCAGAAAATCATTCTTTCATCCAGCCACCACGCAAAACGAAAAGGAAAATCATTCTTTCATCCAGCCACCACAGCAAAACGAAAGGCCAGAAAATCATTCTCACCCAGCCACAAGCAAAACTAAAGGCCAAAAAATCATTCTTTCCCCAGCCACACAGCAAAACGAAAGGCCATTCTCGTCAAAAGCAAAACGAAAGCCAGAAAATTCTTTCATCCAGCCACACAGCAAAACGAAAGGCCAGAAAAATCATTCTTTCATCCAGCCACACAGCAAAACGAAGGCCAAAATGAAAATCATTCTTTCATCCAGCACATAGCAAAACGAAAGGCCAGAAAATCATTCTCATCCAGCCACAGCAAAACGAAGGCGAAAAAATTCTTTTAAATACCCCAGCCACACAGCAAAACGAAAGGCCAGAAAATCATTCTTTCATCCAGCCACAGCAAAACGAAAGGCCAGAAAATCATTATTTGCATTTCTTTCATCCAGCCACAGCAAAAAATCGTTCTTTCATCAACACAGCAAACGAAAAACCAGAAAATCATTCTTTCATCCAGCCACAGCAAAACGAAAAGGCTGAAAACCTTCTTTCATCAACCACACAGCAAAACGAAAAGCCAGAAAATCGTTCTTTCATCCAGCCACCAAAGCAAACTAAAATGAAAATCATTCTTTCATCAGCCACACAGCAAAACGAAAAGGCCAGAAAATCATTCTTTCATCCAGCCACACAGCAAAACGAAAAAACAGAAAATCATACTTTCACCCCAGCCACACAGCAAAACGAAAGGCCAAAAATCGTTCTTTCATCCAGCCACACAGCAAAACAGGCCAGAAAATCATTCTTTCATCAGCCACTCAGCAAAACGAAAAGGCCAGAAAAATCATTCTTTCATCCCAGCCACACAGCAAAAGCAAAGAAAGGCCAGAAAAATCATTCTTTCATCCAGCCACACAGCAAAACGAAAAGGCCAGAAAAATCGTTCTTTCACCCCCAGCCACACAAAACGCAAAACGAAAACGAAAGTCAGAAAATCATTCTTTCACCCACAGCCAAAACGAAAAGGCCAGAAAATCATTCTTTCACCCAGCCACACAGAAAACGAAAAGGCAGAAAATCATTCTTTCACCCAGCCACAAAACGCAAGACGATTCTCATCCAGCCACAGCAAAACGAAAAATCATTCTTTCATCAAGCCTCACAGCAAAACGAAAGGCCGAAAATCATTCTTCATCCAGCCACAGCAAACGAAAAGCGAAAAATCATTCTTTCATCCAGCCACACATCAAAACGAAGCCAGAAAATTATTCTTTCACCCAACCACACAGCAAAACGAAAGGCCAGAAAATCATTCTTTCATCCCATCAGCCACACAGCAAAACGAAAGGCCAAGAAAATCATTCTTTCATCCAGCCACACAGCAAAACGAAAGGCCAGAAAATCATTCTTTCATCCAGCCACTGGTAAAACGAAAGGCCAGAAAATCATTCTTTCATCCAACCACAACCAAAACGAAAGGCCAGAAAATCATTCTTTCATCCAGCCACACAGCAAAACGAAAGGCCGAAAATCATTCTTTCATCCAGCCACACAGCAAAACGAAAGGCCAAAAATCCGTTCTTTCACCCAGCCACACAGCAAAACGGTGAAAATCATTTCTTTCGCAACCACACAGCAAAACGGCCAGAAAATCATTCTTTCATCAGCCACACAGCAAAACGAAAGGCCAAAAATCGTTCTTTCACCCCCACACAGCAAAACGAAGGCCTGAAAATCATTCTTTCATCCCAGCCACACAGCAAAACGAAAAGCCAGAAAATCATTCTTTCATCCCAGCCCACACAGCAAACGAAAATTGAAAATCATTCTTTTCATCCAGCCACACAGCAAACGAAGGCCAGAAAATCATTCTTTCACCCCAGCCACACAGCAAAACGAAAGGCCAGAAAACCATTCTCACCCCAGGCACACAGCAAAACGAAAGGCTGAGAAAATCATTCTTTCATCCAGCCCACACGGCAAAACGAAAAAATCATTCTTTCACTTGCCAGCAAAATCATTCTTTTCCCAGCCACACCAGCAAAACGAACGGCCAGAAAATCATTCTTTCTCCCAGCCACACAGCAAAACGAAAGGCCAGAAAATCATTATTTCATCCAGCCACACAGCAAAACGAAAGGCCAGAAAATCATTCTTTCTTTCACCCCAGCCACACAGCAAAACGAAAGGCCAAAAATCATCATTCTTTCATCCAGCCACACAGCAAAACGAAAAACCAGAAAATCATTCTTTCACCCCCACCCACAGCAAAACGAAAAGAACAGAAAATCATTCTTTCATCCAGCCACACCACAAAACGAAAGCCAGAAAAACATTCTTTTCATCCCAACCACACAGCAAAAACCAGAAAATCATTCTTTCATCAGCCACAGCAAACGAAAGGCCAGAAAATCATTCTTTCATCCAGCCACACAGCAAAACGAAGGCGAAAATCATTCTTTTCACCCCAGCCACGCCAAAGAAAATCATTCTTTCATCCAGCCACAGCAAAACAAAACAAGAAAATCATTCTTTCACCCCGACCACAGCCAAAGGCGAAAATCATTCTTTCATCCAGCCACACAGCAAAACGAAAAGGCCAGAAAAATCGTTCTTTCACCCAGCCACACAGCAAAACGAAAGGCCAGAAAATCATTCTTTCATCCCAGCCACACAGCAAAACGAAAAGGCCAGAAAATCATTCTTTCATCAGCCACACAGCAAAACGAAGGCCAGAAAATCGTTCTTTCACCCCAGCCACAGAGCCAAAACGAAAGGCCGAAAATCATTCTTTCACCCAGCCACACAGCAAAACGAAAGGCCAGAAAACCATTCTCATTCTTCTTTCACCCCAGCCACCTTCAAAACGAAAAGCCAGAAAATCATTCTTTCACACCCCACCCACAAAAACGAAAGGACAGAAAATCATTCGTTTCACCCAGCCACACAGCAAAACGAAAGGCCAGAAAATCATTCTTTCATCCCAGCCACAGCAGCAAAACAGAAAAGGCCAGAAAATCATTCTTTCATCCAACCACACAGCAAAACGAAAGGCCAGAAAATCGTTCTTTCACCCACCCACACAGCAAACGAAAAGGCCAGAAAATCATTCTTTCATCCAGCCACACAGCAAAACGAAAGGCCACAGCAAAAATTATTCTTTTCATCCAACCACACAGCAAACGAAAGAAATGCTTTCCCCAGAAAAAACGAAAGGCCAGAAAATCATTTCTTTCATCGAAAGGCCAGCCAATCATTCATCCAAGCAAAACGAGCCAGAAAATCATTCATTCATCAGCCACACAGCAAACGAAAGGCCAGAAATTATTCTTTCTCACTGGCAGCAAAACGAAGGCCAGAAAATCATTCTTTCATCCCCCACACACAGCAAAACGAAAGGCCAGAAATCATTCTTTCATCCAGCCACACAGTAAAACGAAAGGCCAAAAATCATTCTTTCGTCAGCCACAGCAAAACGAAAGGCAGAAAATCATTCTTTCACCCCAGCCACACAGCAAAACGAAAGGCCAGAAAAATCACCCCAGCCACATGAAACGAAGGCCAGAAAATTCTTTCATCCAGCCACAGCAAAACGAAAGGCCAGAAAATCGTTCTTCACCCAGCCACACAGCAAAACGAAAGAAAAGAAAATCGTTCTTTCACCCCAGCCACAGCCAAGAGCAAAAGGCCAGAAAATCATTCTTTCATCAGCCACAGCAAAACGAAGGCCGAAAATCGTTCTTCGCAGCCACTGACCACAAACAAAAGGCAGAAAATCATTCTTTCACCCACCACACAAAACGAAAGGCCAGAAAATCATTCTTTCACCCAGCCACACAGCATGACGAAGGCCAGAAAATCATTCTCATCCAGCCACACAGCAAACGAAAGGCCGAAAATCATTCTTTCACCAACCACACAGCAAAACGAAAGGCCAAAATCATTCTTTCACCCAGGCTTTGCACAAAACGAAAGGCTAGAAAATCATTCTTTCATCCAGCCACACAGCAAACGAAAGGCCAGAAAATCATTCTGTTCCAGCCACACAGCAAACGAAAGGCCAGAAAATCATTCTTTCCCAGCCACACAGCAAAACGAAAGGCCAGAAAAATCGTTCTTTCCCAACCACGGTAAAACGAACGGCCGAAAATCGTTCTCACCCACCCACAGCAAAGCAAAACGAAAGGCCACGAAAATCATTCTTTCATCATACACAGCAAAACGAAAGGCCAGAAAATCATTCTTTCACCCCAGCCACACACAGCAAAACGAAAGGCCAGAAAACCATTCTTTCACCCCAGGCACACAAAACGAAAGCCAGAAAAATCATTCTTTCACCCAACCACAGCAAAACGAAGGCCAGAAAATCGTTCTTTCATCAGCCACACAGCAAACGAAACGAAGGCCAGAAAATCATTCTTTCGCAGCCACACAGCAAAACGAAGGCACGAAATCATTCTTTCACCCAGCCACACAGTAAAACGAACAGCCAGAAAATCATTCTTTCACCCAACCACACAGCAAAACGAAAGCCTGAAAATCATTCTTTCATCCAGCCACAGCAAAACGAAAGGCCAGAAAATCATTCTTTCACCCAGCCACACAAAACGAAAGGCCGAAAATCATTCTTGCCCAGCCACAGCAAAACGAAAATGAAAATCATTTCTCCCCCAGCCACACAGCAAAACGAAAATGAAAATCGTCTTTCATCCAGCCACACAACAAAACGAAAGGCCAGAAAATCATTCTCCCAGCCACACAGCAAAACGAAAAGAACAGAAAATCATTCTTTCATTCAACCACAGTAAAACGAAAGGCCAGAAAATCATTCTTTTCACCCAGCCACACAGCAAAACGAAAAGAAAATCATTTTTTCACCCATCCACACAGCAAAACGAAAAGCCAGAAAATCATTCTTTCCACCCCAGCCACACAGCAAAACGAAAGGCCAGAAAATCGTTCTTTTCACCCAGCCACACAGCAAAACGAAAGGCCAGAAAATCATTCTTTCACCCAGCCACACAGCAAAACGAAAGCCAAGAAAATCATTTTCTTTCATCCAGCCACACAGTAAAACGAAGGCCAGAAAATCATTCTTTTCACCCCAACCACACAGCAAAACGAAAGGCCAGAAAACAATTCTTTCATCCAGCCACAGCAAAACGAAAGGCCAGAAAATCATTCTTTCACCCAGCCACACAGCAAAACGAAAGGCCAAAAATCATTCTTTCACCCCAGCCACACAGCAAACGAAAACTGAAATTCGTTCTTTCATCAAGGACAGAAAATCATTCTTTCATCAACCAAAGGCACAACCACAAAACGTTCTTTCCTTTAAAGCAGAGGCCAGAAAATCCGTTTTCTTTCACCCCAGCCACAGTGAGCCAGCCACCACAGCAAAACGAAAGGCCAGAAAATCATTCTTTCATCCCAGCCACACAGCAGCAAAACGAAAGGCCAGAAAATTCTTTCTCACCCAGCCACACAGCAAAACGAGCAGAAAATCGTTCTTTCACCCAACCACAGCAAACGAAAGGCCAGAAAATCGTTATTTCACCCAACCATCAACAGCAACAAAACGAAAGGCCAGAAAATCATTCTTTCATCAAAACGCCACACCACAGCAAAACGAAAGGTGAAAAATGTTCTTTCCCAGCCACGGTAAAACGAAAGGCCAGAAAATCATTCTTTCATCAGCCACAGCAAAACGAAAGGCCAGAAAAATCATTCTTTCGTCCAGCCACACAGCAAAACGAGGCCAGAAAATCATTCATTCATCCAGCCAGCAAAACGAAGGCCCGAAAATCGATTCTTCATCCAGCCACACAGCAAAACGAAGGCCAGAAAATCATTCTCCACACAGCAAAACGAAAGGCCACATTCTTTCATCAGCCAAAAAACGAAAGGCCAGAAAATCATTCTTTCATCCCAGCCACACAGCAAAACGAAAGGCCAGAAAATCATTCTCACCCCACCCAGCCAAACAGCAATCCAACCACACCCAGAAACAAAGGCCAGAAAATCATTCTTTCACCCAGCCACACATCAAAACGAAAATGAAAAACATTCTTTCATCAACCACACAGCAAACGAAAAGCCGAAATCATTCTTTCTCCAGCCACACAGCAAAACGAAGAGCCACATTCTCATCCAACCACAGCAAAACGAAAACCAGAAAAACCTTTCATCAGCCAAAACGAAGGCCAGAAATCATTCTTTCATCCAGCCACACAGCAAAACGAAGGCCAGAAAATCATTCTTTCATCCAGCCACACAGCAAAACGAAAGGCCAGAAAGGGTGTTCTTTCATCCAGCCACAGCAAAACGAAAGGCCGAAAATCATTCTTTCATCCAGCCACAGCAAAACGAAAGGCAAACGAAAGGAAGCCAGAAAATCCTTCACTTCATCCAGCCACACAGGCCAAAATTCTTTCATCCAGAAGGCAGAAAAAAATCATTCTTTCATCCAGCCACACAGCAAAACGAAAGGCAGAAAATCATTCTCGTCCAGCCACTGGCGAACAGCCACATCCAGCCACACACGTGAAAGGCCAGAAAATCGTTCTTTCATCCACAGCCAGAAGGCAAATCGTTTCTTTCCTTCAGCCACACAGCAAAACGAAAGGCCAGAAAATCGAAAATCATTCTTTCGTCCAGCCACACAGCAAAACGAAGGCCAGAAAATCATTCTTTCACCCCATACTAGCAAAACGAGCCACAGTGAGACACGAAAGGCTGAAAAACGTTCTTTCATCCAGCCACACACAGCAAAACGAAGGCAGAAAAATCATTCTTTCATCCAGCCACACAGCAAAACGAAGGCCAGAAAATCCATTCTTTCACCCAATAAAGTAAAACGAAGACGAAAAATCACACCCCAGCCAAAAACGAACGAAAATCCCATTCTTTCATCCAGCCACACAGCAAAACGAAAGCCAGAAAATCATTCTTTCACCCACCCACAGCAAAACGAAAGGCCAGAAAATCATTCTTTCACCCCAGCCACACACAGCAAAACGAAAGGCCAGAAAATCGTTTCTTTCACCCAGCCACAGCAAAACGCAAAGGCCAGAAAATCATTCTTTCGCCACACAGCAAAAAACGAAAGGCCAGAAAAATCGTTCTTTCACCCAGCCACACAGCAAAACGAAAGGCCAGAAAACCATTCTTTCCCCAGGCACAGCAAACGAAGGCCAGAAAATCATTCTTTCACCCACCCAGCAGCAAAACGAAGGCCAGAAAATCCTTTTCATCCAGCCACAGTAAAACGAACGGCCAGAAAAACATTTCTTTCACCCCAGCCACAGCAAAACGAAAGGCCAGAAAATCTTCTTCATCAACCACCCGCAAAACGAACGGCCAGAAAATCATTCTTTTCACCCCCACACACACAGCAAAACGAAAAGGAAAATCATTCTCATCCAACCACAGCAAAACGAAAGGCCAGAAAATCATTCTTTTCACCCAGCCACACAGCAAAACGAAAAGGCCAGAAAATCATTCTTTCATCACCACACAGCAAAAACGAAAGGCCAGCCAGAAAATTTCTTTCACCCCAGCCACACAGCAAAACGAAGAACGAAAGATCGTTCTTTCATCAGCCACACAGCAAAACGAAAGGCCAGAAAATCATTCTTTCACCCCAGCCACACAGCAAAACGAAAGAACGAAAATGTTCTTTCACCCATCCACACAGCCAAAACAAAGGCCAAAACGAAAATCATTCTTTCACCCAACCACACACAGCAAAACGAAAGGCCAGAAAATCATTCTTTCACCCAGAAAATCATTCTTTCACCACAGCAAACGAAAAGCCAGAAAATCGTTCTTTCACCCCAACCACACAACAAACGAAAGGCCAGAAAATCATTCTTTTCATCAGCCACACAGAAAAACAAAACGAAAATCGTTCTTTCTTTAGCCAGAAAATCCAGAAAATCATTCTTTCATCCAGCCACACAGCAAAACGAAAGGCCAGAAAATCATTCTTTCACCCCAGCCACAGCAAAACGAAAAGGCAAAAATCGATTCTTTCAGGCCAGAAAATCGTTCTTCCCCGCTAAACACACGCAAAACGAAAGGCCAGAAAACCATTCTTTCGTCCAGCCACACAGCAAAACGAAAGCCAGAAAATCATTCTCCAGCCACACAGCAAAACGAAAAGGCCAGAAAACCATTCTTTCATCCAGCCACACAGCAAAACGAAAGGCCAGAAAATCATTCTTTTCCCAGCCACAGCAAAACGAAAGGCCAGAAAATCATTCTTTTCACCCAGCCACAGTGAAACGAGGCAGAAAATCATTCTTTCACACCCACACCAGTGGAAACGAAAGGCCAGAAAATCATTCTTTCATCCAGCCACACAGCAAAACGAAAGGCCAGAAAAACCGTTCTTTCACCCCAGCCACACAGCAAAACGAAAAGGCAGAAAATCATTCTTACCCCAGCCACACAGCAGCAAAACGAAAGAGCCAGAAAAATCATTCTTTCACCCCAACCACAGAAAGGCAAAACGAAAGGCAAACAAAGGCCATCATTATTTCACCCCAGCCACACAGCAAAACGAAAGGCATGAAAATCATTCTTTCATCCAGCCACACAGTAAAACGAACGGCAGAAAACATTCTTTCATCCAGCCACACAGCAAAACGAAAAGGCCTCATTTCTCGCCAGCCCACAGCAAAACGAAAGGCCAAAAATTATTCTTTCGTCAACCCACAGCAAAACGAAGGCCGAAAATCGTTCTTTCATCCCACCACACAGCCAAACGAAGGCCGAAAATCGTTCTTTCGTCAGCCCGCAGAAAAGAAAGGCCAGAAAATCATTCTTTCACCCCAGCCACACAGCAAACGAAAGAACAGAAATCATTCTTTCATCCAGCCACACAGCAAAACGAAGAAAAATCGTTCTTTCATCCCAGCCACAGCAAAACGCAAGAAAATCATTCTCACCCCATCCACAGCAAAACGAAAGAAAAATCATTCTTTCATCCCAGCCACACAGCAAAACGAAAGGCCAAATCATTCTTTCACCAGAAAAAAACGAAAATCATTCTTTCATCCATCAGCCACACAGCAAACGAAGGCCAGAAAATCATTCTGCCATCCAGCCACACAGCAAAACGAAAGGCCATTCACCTTAATACAGAAAATCATTCTTCACCCCAACCACACAGCAGCAAAACGAAAGGCCAAGAAAATCAAAGGCAAAGGCCAGAATTCATTCTTTCATCCAGCCACAGCAAAACGAAAGGCCAAAATCATTTTTTCACCCAGAAAAACGAAATCATTCTTTTCACCCAGCCACACAGTAAAACGAAAGGCCAGAAAATCATTCTTTCACCCCATTTTTAGTAAAACGAAAGGCCAGAAAATCATTCTTTCACCCCAGCCACACATCAAAACGAAAGCCAGAAAACCATTCTTTCATCCAGCCAAAAACATTCTTTCATCCAAAATCGCCACACCACACAGCAAAACGAAAGGCCAGAAAATCATTCTTTCACCCAACCACACAAAACAAAACGAAAATCATTCTTTCATCCAGCCACACAGCCGAAAGAAAATCATTCTTTCATCCAGCCACACAGCAAAACGAAAAACCAAAAATCATTCTTTCATCAATACACAGCAAAACGAAAGGCCAGAAAAATCATTCTTTCATCCAGCCACAGCAAAACGAAAGGCCAGAAAAACATTCTTTCATCCAGCCACACAGCAAACGAAAAGGCCAGAAATCGTTCTTTCATCCAGCCACACAGCAAAACGAAAACCAGAAAATCGGTATTCTTTCATCCAGCCACACAGCAAAACGAGCCAGAAAATCATTCTTTCATCCAGCCACAGCAAAACGAAAGGCCAGAAAATCATTCTTTCATCCAGCCACACAGCAAACGAAGGCCAGAAAATCATTCTCATCCAGCCAAGGCCACATTCTTTCATCCGTAAAAAACGAAAGGCCAGAAAATCATTCTTTCATCCAGCCACAGCAAAACGAAAGGTGAAAATCATTCTTTCACCAGCCACAGCAAACGAAAGGCCAGAAAATCGTTGCTTCATCCAGCCACACAGCAAAACGAAGGCCAGAAAATCATTCTTTCACCCAGCCACAGCAAAACGAAAGGCCGAAAAAATTCTTTCTCCAGCAGCCACACAGCAAAACGAAAGGCCAGAAAATCATTCTTTCATCCAGCCACACAGCAAAACGAAAGGCCAGAAAATCATTCTTTCATCAGCCACACCACAGCAAAACGAAAATGAAAAACCTTCTTTCATCAGCCACACAGCAAAACGAAAGGCCAGAAAATCATTCTTTCATCCAGCCACAGCAGAAAACGAAAGGCCAGAAAAACATTCTTTCATCCAGCCACAGCAAAACGAAAGGCCAGAAAAATATTCTTTTCATCCAGCCACACAGCAAAACGAAAGGCCGAAAATCATTCTTTCACCCAACCACACAGCAAAACGAAAGGCCAGAAAATCATTCTCATCAACCACACAGCAAAACGAAAAGGCCAGAAAAAATCATTCTTTCATCAGCCACACAGCAAACGAAAGGCCAGAAAATCATTCTTTCACCCAGCCACACAACCAAAACGAAAGGCCAGAAAATCCATTCTCATCCAGCCACACAGCAAAACGAAAGGCCAGAAAATCATTCTTTCATCCAGCCACACAAAACAGCAAAACCGTTTCTTTGTCAGCCAACAGCAAAACGAGCCAGAAAATCATTCTTTCATCCCCCAGCCACACAGCAAAACGAAAGGCCAGAAAAATCATTCTTTCATCCAGCCACACAGCAAAACGAAAAGGCCAGAAAACCGTTCTTTCACCCAGCCACACAGCAAAACGAAAACTGAAAATCATTCTTTCACCCACCACAGCAAAACGAAAGGCCAGAAAATCATTTCTTTCATCCACCACAGCAAAACGAAAGGCCAGAAAAACATTCTTTCACCCCAGCCACAGGAAAATCAAAACACAGAAAACCAGAAAATCATTTCTTTCACCCCACCACACAGTAAAACGAAAGGCCAGAAAATCATTCTTTCACCCCAGCCACAGCAAAACGAAAGGCCAGAAAATCATTCTTTCATCAGCCACACAGCAAAACGAAGGCCCAGAAAATCATTCTTTCACCCCAGCCACACAGCAAAACGGCCAGAAAATCATTCTTTCCACTGACCACACAGCAAAACGAAAGGCCAGAAAATCATTCTCACCCCAGCCACACAGCGAGCAAGGCCAGAAAATCATTCTTTCATCCAGCCACACAGCAAAACGAAAATGAAAATCATTCTTTCACCCCAGCCACAGCAAAACGAAGGCCAGAAAACCGTTCTCGCACGGGCGCAGCATATTAACCAAAACGAAAGGCCAGAAAATCGTTTCTTTCCCAGCCACACAGCAAAACGAAAATGAAAATCATTCTTTCATCCAAGCCACACAGCAAAACGAAAGGCCAGAAAATCATTCACCCAACCACACAGTAAAACGAAAGGCCAGAAAATCGTTCTTTCACCCAGCCACACAGCAAAACGAAAGGCCAGAAAATCATTCTTTCATCAGCCACACAGCAAAACGGCCAGAAAATCATTCTTTCATCCAGCCACAGCAAAACGAAGGCCAGAAAATCATTCTTTCATCCAGCCACACAGAAAAACGAAAGGCCAGAAAATCCCATTCTTTCATCCAGCCACACAGCAAAACGAAAGGCCAGAAAATCATTCTTTCATCCAACCACAAAACAAAGGCCAGAAAATGAAAATCCAGCCACAGCAAAACGAAAACCACATTCTCAACAAAGCAAAGCAAAGGCCAAGAAAAACCTTCTCGTCAACCACACAGCAAAACGAAAGGCCAGAAAATGTTCTTTCACCCAGCCACTTTAGCAGCAAAACTAAAAGGCTGAAAATCATTCTTTTTCACCCAGCCACAGCAAACGAAAATGAAAATCATTCACATCCAGCCACAGCAGCAAAACGAAAGGCCAAAATTCTTTCATCCAGCCACACAGCAAACGAAAATGAAAATCATTCTTTGTCAACCACACCAGAAAACGAAAGGCAGAAAATCGTTCTTTCCAACCACTCAGCAAAACAGAAGGCCGAAGAAAATCGTTCTCATCCAGCCACACAGCAAAACAAAGGCCAGAAAATCATTCTTTCATCCACTGGCAAAACGAAAATCGTTCTTTCACCCAACCACACAACAAAACGAAAAGGCCAGAAAATCGTTCTCCACACAGCCTACACAAAACAAAGGCAAAAACGAAGCCACACAGAAAATCATTCTTTCATCCACACAGCAAAACGAAAGGCGAAAAATCATACTTTCACCCAGCCACCTCAAAACGAAAAGCCAGAAAATCATTCTTCATCCAGCCACACAGCAAAACGAAAGGCCAGAAAATCATTCTTTCACCCAGCCACATCAAAACGAAGGCCAAATTAACTCTTCCACCCACACAGCAAACGAAAGCCAGAAAATCATTCTGCCAGCCACACAAAACGAAAAGGCTGAAAATCATTTCTTTCACCCCAGCCACACAGCAAAACGAAAGGTCAGAAAATCATTCTTTCACCCAGCCACAGCAAAACGAAAGGCCAGAAAATCATTCTTTCCAGCCACACAGCAAAACGAAAGGCCAGAAAATCATTCTTTCATCCACCTCACAGCAAAACGAAAAGCCAGAAAAATCATTCTCATCCAGCCACACAGCAAAACGAAAGGCCAGAAAAAACCTTCTTTCATCCAACCACACATCAAAACGAAAAGGCAGAAAAATCATTCTTTCACCCAGCCACACAGCAAAACGAAAGGCCAAAAATCATTCTTTCATCCAGCCACACAGCAAACGAAAGGCTGGAAAATCATTCTTTCATCCAGCCACAGCAAAACGAAAGGCCAGAAAAATCATTCTTTCATCCAGCCACACAGAAAAACGAGGCCAGAAAATCATTCTTTCATCCAGCCACACAGCAAAACGAAAGGCCAGAAAATCATTCTTTCATCCAGCCACGGCAAAACGAAAGGCCAGAAAATCATTCTTTCATCCAGCCACACAGCAAACAGAAAGGCCGGAAATCGTTTTTCATCCAGCCACACGGCAAAACGAAAGGCCAGAAAATCATTCTCACCCAGCCACACAGCAAAACGAAGGCAAAAAAATCTTCTCACCCCAGCCACACAGCAAAACGAAAGCGAAAACCATTCTCGTCAGCCAGAAAAAACGGCCATTTCACCCCAGCCACACAGCAAAACGAAAGGCCAGAAAATCATTCTCATCCAGCCACACAGCAAAACGAAATGAAAATCATTCTTTCACCCAACCACACAGCAAAACGAAAATGAAAAATTCTTTCATCATTCATTCTCATCCAGCCACAGCAAAACGAAAACCACCCAGCCACACAGCAAAACGAAAGGCCAGAAAATCATTCTTTCATCCCAACCACACAGCAAAACGAAAGGCCAGAAAATCATTATTATTTCTTTCATCCAGCCACAGCAAAGCGGGTTTTGAAAAATCGTTCTTTCATCAAAAAAACCAGAAAATTATTCTTTCATCCAGCCACAGCAAAACGAAGGCTGAAAATTGTTCTTTCATCCAGCCACACAGCAAAACGAAAAGCCAGAAAAACATTCTCATCCATCCAGAAAATGAAAATCCTTTCATCAGCCACACAGCAAAACGCCCAGAAAATCATTCTTTCATCCAGCCACACAGCAAACGAAAAGAAAATCGTTCTTTCATCCAGCCCAAAAAACGAAAATTCTTTTTCATCCAGCCACACAGCAAGGCAAAGGCCAGAAAATCATTCTCATCACCACACAGCAAAACGAAAAGGCCAGAAAATCATTCTTTCATCCAGCCACACAGCAAAACGAAAGGCCAAGAAAATCATTCTTTCATCCAGCCACACAGCAAAACGAAAAGCCAGAAAATCATTCTTTCACCCCCAGCCACAGAGCAAAACGAAAGGCCAAAAATCATTCTTTCACCCCACGCCAAAACGAAAGGCCAAAACGAAACCACAGCATCAAAACGAAAAGGCCAAAAATTTCTTTCACCCAGCCACACAGCAAAACGAAAAGCCAGAAAATCGTTCTTTCACCCAGCCACAAAACGATCAAAATTCTCAAGGCAAAACGAAAATCATTCTTTCATCCAGCCACACAGCAAAACGAAAGGCCAGAAAATCGTTCTTTCATCCAGCCACACCGAAAATGAAAAATCATTCTTTCATCCAGCCACACAGCAAAACAAAGCCAGAAAATTCTTCTTTCAGCAACCACACAGCAAAACGAAGGCCAGAAAATCATTCTCATCCATCCAGCCACATCAGCAAAACAGCAAAACGGCCAGAAAATCATTCTTTCATCCAGCCACACAGCAAAACGAAAGGCCAGAAAATCATTCTTTCATCCATGCACTGGTAAAACGAAAACAAAATCATTCTTTCAGCCAAGGCAAAACAAAGAAAAATCATTCTTTCATCCAGCCACACAGCAAAACGAAAGGCCGAAAATCGTTCTCATCCAGCCACACAGCAAAACGAAAGGCAGAAAATCCGTTCTTTCATCAGCCACACAGCAAAACGGTGAAAATCAAAACGCAAAGCCAGAAAATCATTCTTTCATCCAGCCAAAACGAAAGGCCAGCAAAACGAAAGAAGCCAGAAAATCACATTCTTTCATCCCAGCCACAGTAAAACGAAAGGCCAGAAAATCATTCTTTCACCCCAGCCCACACAGCAAAACGAAAAGGCAGAAAATCGTTCTTTCATCCAGCCACACAGCAAAACGAAAGGCCAGAAAATCGTTCTTTCATCCAGCCACACAGCAAAACGAAAGGCCAGAAAATCGTTCTTTCACCCCAGGCACAACAGCAAAACGAAAGGCAGAAAATCATTCTTTCACCCCAGCCACACAGCAAACGAGCCAGAAAATCGTTCTTTCATCCAGCCCACACAGCAAAACAAAGGCCAGAAAATCATTCTTTCACCCAGCCACACAGCAAAACAAAAGGCCAGAAAATCATTCTTTCACCCAGCCACACAGTAAAACGAAAGGCCAGAAAATCATTCTTCACCCCAGCCACACAGCAAAGACGAAAATGAGAAAATCATTCTTTTTCATCCAGCCACACAGCAAAACGAAAGGCCAGAAAATCATTCTTTCTTTAGCCACACAGCAAAACGAAAAGGCCAGAAAACCATTCTTTTTCACCCCAGGCACACAGCAAAACGAAAGGCCAGAAAATCATTCTTTTCACCCAGCCACAGCAAAAACGAAAGGCAGAGAAAATCATTCTTTCATCCAGCCACAGCAAAACGAAAGGCCAGAAAATCATTCTTTCACCCCCAGCCACACAGCAAAACGAAAAGCCAGAAAATCATTCTTTCATCCAGCCACACAGTAAAACGAACGGCCAGAAAATCATTCTTTCACCCCAGCCAGAAAATCACTTTCAGCAAAACGAAAGGCCTGAAAATCATTTCTTTCACCCAGCCACACAGCAAAACGAAAGGCGAAAATCATTCTTTTCACCCCAGCCCACAAGGCCCAGAAATCACCACCCCAGCCAAAACGAAAGGCCAGAAAACGAAAATGAGAAAATCATTCTTTCACCCCAGCCACACAGCAAAACAAGGCCAAAATCATTCTTTCACCCACCACACAGCAAAACGAAAAGGCCAGAAAATCATTTTCACCCAGCCACTGGCAAAACGAAAGGCCAGAAAATCATTCTTTCACCCCAGCCACACAGCAAAACGAAAGGCCGAAAAATCATTCTTTCATCAGCCACACAGCAAAACGAAGGCCAGAAAATCATTCTTTCACCCCAGCCACACAACAAAACGAAAGGCCAAAAATCGTTCTTTCACCCAACCATTCTTTCACCCAGCCAAAAAAACGAAAGGCCGGAAAATTCTCATCCAACCACACAGCAAAACAAAGGCCAGAAAAATCTTCTTTCACCCCAGCCACACAGCAAAACGAAGGCCAGAAAATCATTCTTTCCCACCCCAGCCACACATAAAACGAAAGGACAGAAAATCATTCTTTCATCCAGCCACACAGCAAAACGAAACCCAGAAAATCATTCTTTCATCCCAGCCACAGCAGCAAAACGAAGGCCAGAAAATCATTCTTTCATCCAACCACACAGCAAAACGAAAGGCCAGAAAATCGTTCTTTCACCCAGCCACACAGCAAAACGAAAAGGCCAGAAAATCATTTTTCACCCAGCCACACAGCAAAACGAAAGGCCAGAAAATCATTCTTTCACCCAACAGCAGCAAAACGAAAGGCCAGAAAATCGTTCTTTCATCCAACCACACAGCAAAACGAAAGGCCAATCATTCTTTCCCCAGCCACACAGTAAAACGAAAGCCAGAAAATCATTCTTTCACTATTTTGTAAAACGAAAGGCCAGAAAATCATTCTTTCATCCAAAACAAAAGGCCAGAAAATCATTCATTCACCCAACCCGCACAGCAAACGAAAGGCCAGAAAACCATTCTTCGTCACTGCCACAGCAGCAAAACGAAGGCCAGAAAATCGTTCTTTCACCCCCCAGCCACAGCAAAACGAAAGGCCAGAAAATCGTTCTTTCGCCAGCCACAGCAAAACGAAAGGACAGAAAATCGTTCTTTCCCCAGCCACACAAAACGAAAATGCCAGAAAATCTTTCACCCCACCCATACAGCAAAACGAAAGGCCAGAAAATCGTTCTTTCCCCAGCCACAGCATCAAACGAAAGGCCAGAAAATCGTTCTTTCACCCAGCCAGCCACAGCAAAACGAAAGGCCAGAAAATCATTCTTTCACCCAGCCACACAGCAAAACGAAAGCCAGAAAATCGTTCTTTCACCCCAGCCACAGCCAAACGAAAGGCCAGAAAATCATTTCTTTTCATCCAGCCACACAGCAAAACGAAAGGCCGAAAATCGTTCTTTCACAGCCACACAGTAAAACGAAGGCAGAAAATCATTCTTTTCACCCAGCCACAGCAAACGAAAGGCCAGAAAATCGTTCTCGTCAACCACACAGCAAACGACGAAGGCCAGAAAATCATTCATTCACCCAGCCACACAGCAAACAGAAAGGCCAGAAAATCATTCTTTCACCCAGCCACACAGCAAAACGAAAGGCCAAAAATCATTCTTTCACCCAGCCACAGTAAAACAAAGGCTGAAAATCATTCTTTCATCCAGCCACACAGCAAACGAAAGGCCAGAAAATCATTCTGCCAACCACACAGCAAACGAAGGCCAGAAAATCATTCTTTCACCCAGCCACAGCAAAACGAAAGGCCAGAAAAATCGTTCTCACCCAGAAAAACGAAATTCTTCTCACCCACCCACACAGCAAAACGAAAGGCGGAAAATCATTCTTTTCATCATACACAGCAAAACGAAAGGCCAGAAAATCATTCTTTCACCCCAGCCACACACAGCAAAACGAAAGGCCAGAAAACCATTCTTTCACCCCAGGCACACAGCAAAACGAAAAGGCCAGAAAAATCATTCTTTCACCCAGCCACACAGCAAAACGAAAGGCCAGAAATCATTCTTTCCTACACCACACAAAACGAAAAGGCCAGAAAATCATTCTTTCACCCAGCCACACAGCAAAACGAAAACGAAGAAAATCATTCTTTCACCCAGCCACACAGTAAAACGAACAGCCAGAAAATCGTTCTCATCAACCACACAGCAAACGAAGGCCTGAAAATCATTCTTTCATCAGCCACAGCAAAACAATTGAAAATCATTCTTTCACCCAGCCACACAGCAAACGACGAAAATCATTCTTGCCCAGAAAAAACGAAAATGAAAATCATTTCATCCAACCACAGCAAAACAAAATGAAAAATCGTTTCCATCCAGCCACACAGCAAAACGAAAGGCCAGAAAATCATTCTGCCCAGCCACACAGCAAAACGAAAAGAACAGAAAATCGTTCTTTCATTCAGCCACAGCAAAACGAAAGGCCAGAAAATCATTCTTTTCACCCAGCCACACAGCAAAACGAAAGCCAGAAAATCATTCTTTCACCCATCCACACAGCAAAACGAAAAGGCAGAAAATCATTCTTTCCACAGCCACACAGCAAAACGAAAGGCCAGAAATCGTTCTTTTCACCCAGGCACACAGCAAAACGAAAGGCCAAGAAAATCATTCTTTCACCCAACCACACAGCAAAACGAAAGCCAAAAATCATTCTTTCATCCAGCCACACCAGCAAAACGAAAGGCCAGAAAATCATTCTTTTCACCCAACCACACAGCAAAACGAAAGGCCAGAAAAATCATTCTTTCACCCAACCACACAAAACGAAAGAAAAATCGAACGTGAAAAACAATCATTCTTTCACCCCAGCCACACAGCAAACACAAATTCGTTCTTTCATCAATACCAAAAAAACGAAGTAGCAAAATCGTTCTTTCATCCCAGCCACAGCAAAACCAGAAAGGTTCTTTCCTTTAGAGAAAATCCGTTTTCTTTCACCCCACCACACAGCAAAACGAAAATCAATCTTTCGCAGCCACAGCAAAACAACCACCATTCTTTCATTCAGCCACAACGAAAAGGCAGAAAAATCGTTCTTTCCCACCCAGCCACACAGCAAACGAAAGGCCAGAAAATCATTCTCATCCAACCACACAGCAAACGAAAGGCGAAAATCGTTCTTTCACCCAACCACAATAAAACGAAAATGAAAATCATTCTTTCATCAACCCACAGCAAAACGAAAGGCCAGAAAATCATTCCAATCACAAAACCAGAAAATCCACACAGCAAAACGAAGGCTTTCATCCAAAATCGATTTCTTTCACCCATCCACACAGCAAAACGAAAGGCCAGAAAAATCATTCTTTCATCAGCCACAGCAAAACGAGGCCAGAAAATCATTCTTTCATCCAGCCACACAGCAAAACGAAAGGCCAGAAAATCATTCTTTCATCCAGCCACAGCAAAACGAAAGCCAGAAAATCGATTCTTTCATCCAGCCACAGCAAAACGAAAGGCCAGAAAATCGTTCTTTTTAAGTTCTTTCAGCAAAACGAAAGGCCAACCATTCTTTCATCAGCCACAGCAAAACGAAAGGCCAGAAAATCATTCTTTCATCCCACCACACAGCAAAACGAAAGGCCAGAAAATCATTCTCACCCCAGCCACAGAGCAAACAGAAAAGTTCCTTCTTTCATCCAACCACACAGCAAACGAAAGGCCAGAAAATCATTCTTTCACCCAGCCACACATCAAAACGAAAGGCCAAAAACATTCTTTCATCAACCACACAGCAAACGAAAAGCCAGAAAATCATTCTTTCACCCAAGCCACACAGCAAAACGAAAGGCCAAAAATCATTTCTTCCAACCACAGCCAAACGAAAACCAGAAAAACCTGGCGAAGGCGAAATCATTCTTTCATCCAGCCACACAGCAAAACGAAGGCAGAAAATCATTCTTTCATCCAGCCACACAGCAAAACGAAAGGCCAGAAAACCGTTCTTTCATCAGCCACAGCAAAACGAAAAGGCCAGAAAATCATTCTTTCATCCAGCCACAGCAAAACGAAAGGCAGAAAATCATTCTTCCAGCCCCCCAGCAAAACGAAGCCAGAAAATCCTTCTTCATCCAGCCACATGCCCACATTCTTTCATCCAGCAAAAAAGAGCAGAAAGGCCAGAAAATCATTCTTTCATCCAGCCACACAGCAAAACGAAAGGCCAGAAAATCATTCTTTCATCAGCCACATCCAGCCAAACGAAAACAGAAAATCGTTCTTTCACTGACCACAGCAAGAGCAGAAGGCCAAATCGTTTCATCCAACCACACAGCAAAACGAAAGGCCAGAAATTCTTTCTCGTCAGCCACAGCAAACGAAGGCCAGAAAACATTCTTTCATCAACCACACAGCAAACGAAGGCCAGAAAATCATTCTTTCACCCCAGCACACAGCAAAACGAAGCCCAAAATCATTCTCATCCAACCACACAGCAAAACAAGAAAGGCAGAAAAACGTTCTTTCATCCAGCCACACAGCAAAACGAAAGCCAGAAAAATCATTCTTTCATCCAGCCACACAGCAAAACGAAAAGCCAGAAAATCATTCTTCCACCCACAGCAAAACGAAGGCCAGAAAATCATTCTTTCACCCACACACACCAAAACGAAAATAAAATCATTCTTTCATCCACCACAGCAAAACGAAAGCCAGAAAATCATTCTCACCCAACCACACAGCAAAACAAAGCCAGAAAATCATTCTTTCACCCCAGCCACACAGCAAAACGAAAGGCCAGAAAATAAATTTCTTTCCGCAGCCACACAGCAAAACGAAAGGCCAGAAAAATCATTCTTTCGTCAGCCACACAGCAAAACGAAAGGCCAGAAAAATCATTCTTTCACCCAGCCACAAAAACGAAGGCCAGAAAACCATTCTCACCCCAGGCACAGCAAAACAAAATGAAAAATCATTCTTTCATCCAGCAGCAAAACGAAGGCCAGAAAATTTACATCCAGCAGCAAGAAAGGCCAGAAAATCGTTCTTTACCCCAGCCACACAGCAAAACGAAAGGCCAGAAAATCGTTCTTTCAATCAACCACACAGCAAAACGAAAGGCAGAAAATTATTCTTTTCATCCCACACAGCAAAACGAAAGGAAAATCATTCTCATCCAACCAGCCAACAAAGGCAGAAATCAAACCACGAAAACAGGCCAGAAAATCATTCTTTCATCACCACACAGCAAAGGCAAGAAAGGCCAGAAAATCATTTTCTTTCATCCCAGCCACACAGCAAAACGAAAGGCCAGAAAATCATTCTTTCATCAGCCACACAGTAAAACGAAAGGCCAGAAAATGTTCTTTCTGCAACCACACAGCAAAACGAAAGAACAGAAAATCCATTCTCATCGGCCACACAACAAAACAGAAAATCGTTCTTTCACCCAACCACAGCAAAGGCAAAGTATTCAGCAAAACGAAAGGCCAGAAAATCATTCTTTCAAACGAAAGGCCAGAAAATCATTCTTTCACCCAGCCAAAACGAAAGGCCAGAAAATCGTTCTTTCACCCAACCACACAGCAAAACGAAAGGCCAGAAAAATCATTCTCATCCAGCCACACAGCAAAACGAAAATTGAAAATTCTTTCACCCCAGCCACACAGAAAAACGAAAAGGCCAGAAAATCATTCTTTCCCAGCCACAGCAAAACGAAAGGCCAGAAAATCATTCTTTCATCCACCACACAGCAAGACGAAAGGCCAGAAAAACATTCTTTCACCCCAGCCACAGCAAAACGAAAAGGCCAGAAAATCATTCTTTCATCCAGCCACACCACACAGCAAAACGAAAGCCAGAAAACCATTCTTTCACCCAGCCACACAGCAAAACGAAAGCCAGAAAATCATTCTCGCAGCCACACAGCAAAACGAAAAGGCCAGAAAACCATTCTTTCCCATGCACACAGCAAAACGAAAGAAAAATCATTCTTCATCCAGCCACAGCAAACCAGAAAATCATTCTTTCACCCAGAAAAAACGAAAATTCATTCTTTCACCCAACCACACAGCAAAACGAAAGGCCAGAAAATCATTCTTTCATCCAGCCACACAGCAAAACGAAAGGCCATTCTTTCACCCCAGAAAAAAACGATTCTTTCATCCAGCCACACACAGCAAAACGAAAGCCAGAAAATCATTCTTTCACCCCAGCACAGCAAAACGAAAGGCTGAAAACCAATTTCTCGCATCAACACAGCAAAACGAAAGGCCAAAAATCATTCTTTCACCCCAGCCACACAGCAAAACGAGGCCAGAAAATCATTCTTTCACCCAGCCACAAAACGCAAAAACGAAAGGCAAAACGAAAAATCGTTCTTTCCGCCACACAGCAAAACGAAAGGCCAGAAAATCATTCTTTCACACCCAGCCACACAGCAAAACGAACGAAAGGCCAGAAAATCATTCTTTCACCCCAGCCACACACAGCAAAACGAAAGGCCTGAAAATCATTTCTTTCACCCAGCCACACAGCAAAACGAAAGAACAAAAATCATTCTTTCATCCAGCCAGCAAAACGAAAGGCCAGAAAATCGTTCTTTCACCCCAGCCACACAGCAAAACGAAAGGCGAAAATCATTCTTTCCCCATCCACAGAAAACGAAGGCCAGAAAATCATTCTTTCACCCCAGCCACACAGCAAAACGAAAGGCAAAAATTCGAAAGCCAAACAAAATGCAAACAGGAAAACGAACAGAAAATCATTCTTTCATCCAGCCACAGCAAAACGAAAGGCCAGAAAATCATTCTTTCATCCAGCCACACAGTAAACGAAAGCAAAAATCATTCTTTCACCCAGCACCCCAACCACACAAAACGAAAGGCCAAGCCACCCAGCCAAAAAAGGCAAAGGCCAGAATTTCTTTCACCCAGCCACACAGCAAAACGAAAATCATTTTTTCACCCAGGTCAAAACGAAAATCATTCTTTCATCCAGCCACACAGCAAAACGAAAGGCCAGAAATCATTCTTTCACCCCAGCCACACAGCAAAACGAAGGCACATTCTTTCAAACACAGCAAAACGAAGGCCAGAAAAATCATTCTTTCACCCAGCCACAAAGGCTGAAAATCGTTCTTTCAAAACGAAAACGGCCAGAAAATCATTCTTTCACCCAGCCACACAGCAAACGAAAGGCCAGAAAATCATTCTTTCATCCAGCCACACAGCAAAACGAAAGAAAATCATTCTTTCATCCAGCCACAGCAAAACGAAAAACCATTCATTCTTTCACCCATACACAGCAAAACGAAAGGCCAAAAATCATTCTTTCACCCAGCCACAGCAAAACGAAAGGCCAAAAAACATTCTTTCATCCAGCCACAAAAAACGAAAAGGCCATCATTCATCACCACACAGCAAAACGAAAATGCAAAACGCCACACAGGCCAGAAAACCATTCTTTCATCCAGCCACACAGCAAAACGAAAGCCAGAAAAATCATTCTTTCAGCCACACAGCAAAACGAAAGGCAGAAAATCATTCTCATCCAAGCCACACATTCTTTCATCCGCAAAAAACGAAGGCCAGAAAAACATTCTTTCACCCAGCCACAGCAAAACGAAAGCGAAAATCATTCTTTCATCCAGCCACAGAAACTGAAACGAAACGAAAGAAGGCCAGAAAATCATTCTTTCACCCACCACATCAAAACGAAAATTGAAAAACATTCTTTCATCCAGCACACAGCAAAACGAAAGGCGAAAATCATTCTTTCACCCACTACAGCAAAAAAGCCGAAAATCATCAGCCACAAAGCAAAACGAAAATTTCTTTCATCAGCCACACAGCAAAACGAAAGGCCAGAAAATCATTCTTTCATCCAGCCACACAGCAAAACGAAAGGCCAGAAAATCATTCTTTCACCCAGCCACACAGCAAAACGAACGGCCAGAAAATTATTCTTTCCCCATCCACAGCAAACGAAAGGCCGAAAATCATTCACCAGCAAAACGAAGCCGAAAATCATTCTCATCAGCCACACAGCAAAACGAAAAGCCAGAAAAAATCATTCTTTCATCCAGCCACACAGCAAAACGAAAGGCCAGAAAATCATTCTTTCACCCAGCCACACCATAAAACGAAAGGCCAGAAAATCGACCCCGTAAAACGAAGGCCAGAAAAATCATTCTTTCATCCACCCACAGCCAAACAGCAAAACGAAAGGCGAAAATCATTCTTTCATCCAGCCACAGCAAAACGAAGGCCAGAAAATTTCTTTCGCCCCAAACAGCAAAACGAAAGGCCAGAAAAATCATTCTTTCACCCAGCCACAGCAAAACGAAAAGGCCAGAAAATCATTCTTTCACCCAGCCACACAGCAAAACGAAAGGCCAGAAAATCATTCTTTTCATCCAGCCACACAGCAAAACGAAAGGCCAGAAAATCATTCTTTCACCCAGCCACACGAAAGCAAAAAACGAAAGGCCAGAAAATCATTCTTCATCAAGCACACAGCAAAACGAAAGGCCAGAAAATCATTTCTTTCACCCCAGCCACACAGCAAAACGAAAGGCCAGAAAATCATTCTTTCACCCCAGCCACACAGCAAAACGAAAGGCCAGAAAATCATTCTTTCATCAGCCACACAGCAAAACGAAAGGCCAGAAAATCATTCTTTCACCCCAGCCACACAGCAAAAAACAAAGGCCAGAAAATCATTCTTTCATCCAGCCACAGCAAAACGAAAGGCCAGGAAAAATCATTCTCACCCCAGCAAAACGAAAGGCCAGAAAAATCATTCTTTCATCCAGCCACACAGCAAAACGAAAGGCCAGGAAAATCATTCTTTCACCCAGCACACAGCAAAACGAAAGGCCAGAAAATCAAAACACAGAAAACGAAAGGCCAGAAAATCATTCTTTCATCCACCACACAGCAAAACGAAAGGCCAGAAAATCATTCTTTCACCCCAAACACAGCAAAACGAAAGGCCAGAAAATCATTCTTTCATCCAGCCACACAGCAAAACGAAAGGCCAGAAAATCATTCTTTCATCCCAGCCACACAGCAAAACGAAAGGGCCAGAAAATCATTCTTTCACCCAGCCACACAGCAAAACGAAAGGTCAAAATCATTCTTTCATCCAGCCACACAGCAAAACGAAAGGCCAGAAAATCATTCTTTCATCCAGCCACACAGCAAAACGAAAGGCCAGGAAAATCATTCTTTCATCCAGCCACACAGCAAAAACGAAAAGGCCAGAAAATCATTCTTTCATCCACACACAAAAACAAAGGCCAGAAAAACATTCTTTTCATCCAGCCACACAGCAAAAACGAAAGGCTGTAGAAAAATCATTCTTTCACCCAGCCACACAAAAACGAAAGGCCAGGAAAAAAATTTCGTCCAGCCACACAGCAAAACGAAAATGAAAAATCATTTTTCATCCAGCCACAGCAAAACGAAAGGCCAGAAAATCATTCTTTTCACCCAGCACAGCAAAACAAAACGAGCGCCAGCCACACAGCAAAACGAAAGGCCAGAAAATCATTTTCATCCAGCCACACAGCAAAACGAAAGGCCAGAAAACATTCTTTCACCCAGCCACACAAAACGAGCAAAACGAAAGGCCAGGCCAAAAATCATTCTTTCATCCAGCCACACAGCAAAACGAAAGGCCAGAAAATCATTCTTTTCACCCAGCCACACAGCAAAACGAAAGGCACAGAAAATCATTCCAGAATCCAGCTTTCATCCAGCCAAACGAAAAACCAGAAAATCTCATCCAACCCAGCCACACAGCAAAACGAAAGGCCAGAAAAATCATTCTTTCATCCAGTCACACAGCAAACGAAAGGTCAGAAAATCATTCTTTTCACCCACAAAAAACGAAAGGCCAGAAAATCATTCTTTCACCCCCACAGCAAAACGAAAGGCAGAAAATCAAAACACAGAAAACGGGCACAGAAAATCATTTTTTCATCCAGCCACACAGCAAAACGAAAGGCCAGAAAATCCATTCTTTTCACCCAGCCACACAGCAAAACGAAAGGCCAGAAAATCATTCTTTCATCCCAGCCACACAGCAAAACGAAAGGCCTGAAAAAATTCTTTCATCCAGCCACACAGCAAAACGAAAGGCCAGAAAATCATTCTTTCACCCAGCCACACAGCAAAACGAAAGGCCAGAAAAATCATTCTTTCATCCAGCCACAGCAAAACGAAAGGCCAGAAAATCATTCTTTCACCCAGCCACAGCAAAAACAAAAGGCCAGAAAAATCATTCTTTTCACCCAGCCACAAAACAGCAAAAACGAAAGGCCAGAAAATCACCCAGCCACAATTCATTCTTTCACCCAGCAACAGCAAAACGAAAGGCCCAGAAAATCATTCTTCACCCAGCCACAGCAAAACGAAAGGCCAGAAAATCATTCTTCATCCAGCCACAGCAAAACGAAAGGCAAAAAATCATTCTTTCACCCAGCCACACAGCAAACGAAAGGCCAGAAAAATCATTCTTTCATCCAGCCACACAGCAAAACGAAAAGGCCAGAAAATCATTCTTTTTCAAACAAAAACGAAAGGCCAGAAAATCATTCTTTTCATCCAGCCACACAGCAAAACCGAAAAGGCAGAAAATCATTCTTTCATCCAGCCACACACAGCAAAACGAAAGGCCAGAAAACCATTCTTTCACCCAGGCACACAGCAAAACGAAAGGCCAGAAAATCATTCTTTCATCCAGCCACACAGCAAACGAAAGGCCAGAAAATCATTCTTCATCCAGCCACACACAGCAAAAACGAAAGGCCAAAATCATTTTTTCACCCAGCCACACAGTAAAAACGAAAGGCCAGAAAATCATTTCTTCCAGCCACACACAGCAAAACGAAAGGCCAGAAAATCATTCTTTCACCCAGCCACACACAGCAAAAAAGGCCAGAAAAATTCTTCATCCAGCCACACAGCAAAACGAAAGCGCCAATAAAAATCATTCTTTTCACCCAGCCACACAAAAACGAAAGGCCAGAAAATCATTCTTTCATCCAGCCACACAGCAAAACGAAAGGCCAGAAAAATCATTTCTTTCATCCAGCCACGCAGCAAAACGAAAGGCCAGAAAAAAAATTTCATCCAGTCACATATAAAACGGGAAAGGCCAGAAAATCATTCTTTCATCCAGCCACACAGCAAACGAAAGGCCATAAAAATCATTCTTTCACCCAGCCACACAGCAAAACGAAAAAATAAAATCATTATTTTTCCCAGCCACAGCAAACAAACAAAGGCCAAAATCATTCTTTCATCCAGCCACAGCAAAACGAAAGGCCAGAAAATCATTTCATCCATCCACACAGCAAACGAAAGGCAAAAATCGTTCTTTCACCCAGCCACACAGTTAAACGATCATTCTTTCACCCAGCCACAGCAAAACGAAAAGGCCAGAAAAATCATTCTTTCATCCAGCCACACAGCAAACGGTAAGGCCAGAAAATCATTCTTTCACCCAGCCACACAGCAAAACGAAAGGCCAGAAAATCGTTCTTTCATCCACCACACAGCAAAACGAAAGGCCAGAAAAAATCCAGAAAAGCTTTTCATCCAGCCACACAGCAAAACGAAAGGCCAGAAAATCATTCTTTCACCCAGCCACACAGCAAAACGAAAGGCCAGAAAACATTCTTTCATCCAGCCACACAGCAAAACGAAAGGCCAGAAAATCATTCTTCACCCAGCCACAGCAAACCAAAGGCCAGAAAATCAAAGCTACACGAAAGGCCAGAAAATCATTCTTCACCCAGCCACACAGCAAAACGAAAGGCCAGAGAATCATTTCTTTCATTCCATCCAGCCACACAGCAAAACGAAAGGCAAGAAAAATCATTCTTTCACCCAGCCACACAGCAAAAACGAAAGGCCAGAAAATCATTCTTTTCATCCAGCCACACAGCAAAACGAAAAGGCCAGAAAATCATTTTTTCATCCAGCCACAGCAAAACGAAAGGGCCAGAAAAATCATTTTTCATTCTTTCATCCAGCCACACAGCAAAACGAAAAAATGCAACAGAAAACGAAAGGCCAGAAAACATTCTTTCACCCAACCACACAGCAAAAACGAAAGGCCAGAAAATCATTCTTTCACCCAGCCACAGCAAAACGACACAGCAAAACGAAAGGCCAGAAAATCGTTCTTTCACCCAGCCACACAGCAAACGAAAAGGCCAGAAAAATCATTCTTTCACCAGCCACACAATAAAACGCCAAAACGAAACCCCAGGCCACAGCAAAACGAAAGCATCGTTCTTTCATCCAGCCACACAGCAAAAACGAAAGGCCAGAAAATCATTCTTTCATCATCCAGCCAAACAGCCGAAAACGTTCTTTCAAAGGCCAACGAAAATCATTCTTTCACCCAGCCACACAGCAAACGAAGGCCACCAAAATCATTCTTTCATCCAGCCACACAGCAAAACGAAAGGCCAGAAAATCATTCTTTCATCCAGCCACAGCAAAACGAAAAGGCCAGAAAATCATTCTTTCACCCAGCCACACAGCAAAACGAAAGGCAGAAAATCATTCTTTCACCCAGCCACACAGCAAAACGAAAGGCCAGAAAATCATTCTTTCAACTCATCCAGCCAAAACACACAAAAAAACGAAAGGGCCAGAAAAAAACCTTCTTCATCCAGCCACACAGCAAAAACGAAAGGCCAGAAAATCATTCTTTCACCCAGCCACACAGCAAAACGAAAGGCCAGAAAATCATTCTTTCACCCAGCCACACAGGCCAGAAAACGCCTTTCATCCAGCCCAGCAAAACGAAAGGCCAGAAAACCATTCTTTCATCCAGCCACAGCAAAACGAAAGGCAGAAAATCATTCTTTTCATCCACACAGCAAAACGAAACGAGCCAGAAAATCATTCTTTCATCCAGCCAAACAGCAAACGAAAGGCCAGAAAATCATTCTTTCACCCAGCCACACAGCAAAACGGAAGGCCAGAAATCATTCTCATCCAGCACAGCAAAACGAAAGGCCAGAAAATCATTCTTCACCCAGCCACACAGCAAAACGAAAGGCCAGAAAATCATTCTTTCACCCAGCCACACAAAAACGAAAGGCCAGAAAAATCATTCTTTTCAACCAGCCACACAGCAAAACGAAAGGCCAGAAAATAATTCTTTCATCCCCCACACAGCAAAACGAAAGGCCAGAAAATCATTCTTTCATCCAGCCACAGTAAAAACGAAAGGCCAGAAAAACTCATTCTTTCATCCAGCCACACAGCAAAACGAAAAGCCCAAAAATCATTCTTTCATCATCCACACAGCAAAACGAAAGGCCAGAAAATCATTCTTTCATCCAGCCACAGCAAAACGAAAGGCCAGAAAATCATTCTTTCATCCAGCCCACACAGCAAAACGAAAGGGCCAGAAAAAACATTCATTCATCCAGCCACACAAAACGAGCCGAAAATCGAAACAGCAAAACGAAAAAAAATCATTCTTTCACCCAGCCACACAGCAAACGAAAGGCCAAAAATCATTTTTCATCCAGCTGCACACAGCAAAACGAAAGGCCAGAAAATCATTCTTTCACCCAGCACACAGCAAACGAAAGGCCAGAAAATCATTCTTTCATCCAGCCACACAGCAAAACGAAAGGCCAGAAAATCATTCTTTCACCCAGCCACACAGCAAAACGAAAGCCAAAAATCATTCTTTCATCCAGCCACACAGCCACACAGCAAAACGAAAGGCCAGAAAAATCATTCTTTCATCCAGCCACACAGCAAAACGAAAAGGCCAGAAAATCATTCTTTCATCCAGCCACACAGCAAAACGAAAGGCCAGAAAATCATTCTTTCACCCAGCCACACAGCAAAACGAAAGGCCAGAAAATCATTCTTTCATCCAGCCAATATTGGCAAAACGAAAGGCCAGAAAACCTTTCATCCAGCCACAGCAAAAAACGAAAGGCCAGAAAATCGTTCTTTCATCCAGCCACAGCAAAACGAAAGGTTAGAAAATCGTTCTTTCATCCAGCCACAGCAAAACGAAAATTGAAAATCATTCTTTCACCTAGCCACACAGAAAACGAAGAATATTCTTCATCCAGCCACACAGCAAAACGAAAGGCCAGAAAATCATTCTTTTTCATCCAGCCACAGCAAAACGAAAGGCCAGAAAAATCATTCTTTCATCCAGCCACACAGCAAAACGAAGGCCAGAAAATCGTTCTTTCCATCCAGCCACAAAGCAAAACTAAAGGCCAAATCATTCTTTCACCCAGAAAAAACGAAAATGATTCTTTCACCCAGCCACACAGCAAAACGGAAGGCCGAAATCATTCTTTCACCCAGCCGCACAGCAATGACCAGAAAATCATTCTTTCGTCAGCCACACAGCAAAACGACACAGCAAACAAAACGAAAGGCCAGAAAATCATTCTTTCAACCAGCCACACAGAAAAACGAAAGGCCGAAAATCATTCTTTCATCCAGCCACACAACAAAACGAAAAGCCAGAAAAATCATTCTTTCATCCAGCCACACAGCAAAACGAAAGGCCAGAAAAATCATTCTTTCGTCAGCCACACAGTAAAACGAAAGGCCAGAAAAATCATTCTTTTCACCCACACAGCAAAACGAAAAGCGCCAGAAAAATCATTCTTCACACAGCCACACAGCAAAACTAAAAGGCCAGAAAATCATTCTTCACCCAGCCACACAGCAAACGAAAGGCCAGAAAAATCATTCTTTTCACCCAGCTTTAAAACAGCAAACGAAAGGCCAGAAATCAAAGGCCCAGAAGGCTTTCTTTCCCAGCCACACAGCAAACGAAAGGCCAGAAAATCGTTCTTTTCATCCACTCCAGCAAAACGAAAGGCCAGAAAAACATTCTTTCATCCAGCCACACACAGCAAAACGGAAAAATCGATGCTTTCACCCAGGCACACAGCAAAACAGAAAACCAGAAAAATCATTCTTTCACCCAGCCACACAGCAAAACGAAAGGTCAAAAATCATTCTTTTCATCCAGCCACAGCAAAACGAAAAGCCAGAAAATCATTCTTTCATCCAGCCACACAGCAAGACGAAGGCCAGAAAATCATTCTTTCACCAAGCCTCACAGCAAAACGAACGGCCAGAAAATCATTCTTCATCCAGCCACACAGCAAAACGAAAGGCCAGAAAATCATTCATTTCCCCAGCCAAAATCATCAAAACCCAGCGCCAAAAAATCATTCTTTCACCCAGCCACACAGCAAAACGAAAGGCCAGAAAATCGTTTTTCATCCAGCCACACAGCAAAAACGAAAGGCCAGAAAATCATTCTTTTCATCCAGCCACACAGCAAACAGCGCCAGAAAATCATTCTCATCCAGCCACACAGCAAAACGAAAGGCCAGAAAATCATTTCTTTCATCCAGCCACACAGCAAAACGAAAGGCCAGAAAACTACTCATCCAAGCCACAGCAAAACGAAAGGCCAGAAAATCATTCTTTTCACCCAGCCACACAGCAAAACGAAAGCACAGAAAACTATTCTTTCATCCAGCCACACAGCAAAACGAAAGGCCAGAAATCATTCTTTCTTTTAAGCAAAACCCAGCCACCCAGCTACAGCAAAACGAAGGCCAAAAAATCATTCTTTCATTCAGCCACACAGCGAGCAGGAGGCTGCACAAAAAATCTTTCAACGCCTACGCGTAAAACGAAGGCCAGAAAATCATTCTTTTTTCATCCAGCCACACAGCAAACGAAAGGTCAGAAAATCATTCTTTCATCCAGCCACACAGCAAAAAACGAAAGGCCGAAAACTCGTTCTTTCACCCAGCCACACAGCAAAACGAAAGGCCAGAAAATCATTCTTTCATCCAGCCACACAGCAAAACGAAAGGCCAGAAAATCATTCTTTCATCCAGCCCAAAGCAAAAGCCGAAAATCGTTCTTTCACCCAGCCACACAGCCAAGCAAAAGGCCAGAAAATCATTCTTTCACCCAGCCAGTAAAACGGCGCGTCAGAAAATTCTTCACCCCAGCCACACAGCAAAACGAAGGCCAGAAAATCACTCTTTCATCCAGCCACACAGCAAAAAGGCCAGAAAATCATTCTTCATCCGAAAAAAAACGAAACCAATCATTCTTTTCATCCAGCCACAACCAAAACGAAGGGCCAGAAAAATTATTCTTTCATCAGCCACCGCAACCAAAACGAAAGGCCAGAAAATCATTCTTTTCATCCAGCCACACAGCAAAAACGAAAGGCCAGAAAATCGTTATTCTTTCATCCAGCCACACAGCAAAACGAAAGGCCAGAAATCATTTTCATCCAGCCACACAGCAAAACGAAAAGGTCAGAAAAATCATTCTTTCATCCAGCCACACAGCAAAACGAAAGGCAAAAAATCATTCTTTCATCCAGCCACACAGCAAAACGAAAGGCCAGAAAAATCATTCTTTCATCCAGCCACACAGCAAAACGAAAGGCCAGAAAATCATTCTTTCATCCAGCCACACAGCAAAAACGAAAAGGCCAGAAAACATTCTTTCTTTCACCCAGCCACACAGCAAAACGAAAGGCCAGAAAATCATTCTTTCATCCAGCCACACAGCAAAAACGAAGGCCAGAAAAATCATTCTTTCAACCAGCCACACATCAAAACGAAGGCGTCAGAAAATCATTCTTTCACCCAGCCACAGCAAAAACGAAAGGCCAGAAAATCATTCTTTCACCCAGCCACACAGCAAAACGAAAGGCCAGAAAATCATTCTTTCATCCAGCCACACAGCAAAAAAGGCCAGAAAAATCATTCTTCATCAGCCACAGCAAAACGAAAGGCCAGAATCATTCTTTCATCAAGCCACAGCAAAAACGAAAGGCCAGAAAATCATTCTTTCATCCAGCCACACAGCAAAACGAAAGGCCAGAAAAATCATTCTTTCATCCAGCCACACAGCAAAACGAAAGGCCAGAAAATCATTCTTTCATCCAGCCACAGCAAAACGAAAGGCCAGAAAAACATTCTTTCACCCAGCCACACAGCAAAACGAAAAGCCAGAAAATCATTCTTTCATCCAGCCACACAGCAAAACGAAAGGCCAGAAAAATCTGGTTCTTTCATCCAGCCGCAGCCCAGAAAATCACCCAGCCAAAGCAAAAAACGAAAGGCCAGAAAATCATTCTTTCACCCAGCCACACAGCAAAACGAAAGGCCAGAAAAATCATTCTTTCATCCAGCCACACAGCAAAACGAAAGGCCAGAAAATCATTCTTTCACCCAGCCACACAGCAAAACGAAAGGCCAGAAAATCGTTCTTTCACCCAGAACACACAGCAAAACGAAAAAGGCCAGAAAATCATTCTTTCACCCAGCCACACAGCAAAACGAAAGGCCAGAAAATCATTCTTTCATCCAGCCACACAGCAAAACGAAAAGGCTGAAAATCATTCTTTCACCCAGCCAAACAAAGAAAAATCATTCTTCAAGGCCCCATGGTAAAACATTCTTTCACCCAGCCACACAGCAAAACGAAAGGCCAAAGAAAATCATTCTTTCATCCAGCCACAGCAAAAAACGAAAGGCCAGAAAATCATTCTTTTCATCCAGCCACACAGCAAAACGAAAGGCCAAGAAAAACATTCTTTCACCCAGGCACAGCAAAACGAAAGGGGCCAGAAAATCATTCTTTCACCCAGCCACACAGCAAAACGAAAGGCCAGAAAATCATTCTTTCATCCAGCCACACAGCAAAACGAAAGGCCAGAAAATCATTCTTTCAACCAGCCACACAGCAAAACGAAAGCGCCAGAAAATCATTCTTTCACCCAGGCACACAGCAAAACGAAAGGCCAGAAAAATCATTCTTTCACCCAGCCACACAGCAAAAAACGAAGGCCTGAAAATCATTCTTTCATCCAGCCAAAACGAAAGGCAGAAAATCATTCTTTCAACGAAAAACGAAAGGCCAGAAAATCATTCTTTTCATCCAGCCACACAGCAAAACGAAAGGCCAGAAAATCATTCTTTTCATCCAGCCACACAGCAAACGAAAGGCCAGAAAATCATTCTTTCACCCAGCAAAACAGCAAACGAAAGGCCAAAAATCATTTCTTTCATCCAGCCACACAGCAAAACGAAGAGCCGAAAATCATTCTTTCACCCAGCCACACAGCAAAACGAAAGGGCCAGAAAATCATTCTTCATCCAGCCACACAGCAAAACGAAAGGCCAGAAAATCGTTCTTCATCCAGCCACACAGCAAAACGAAAAGGCCAGAAAATCATTCTTTTCACCCAGCCACACAGCAAAACGAAAAAGGCCAGAAAATCATTCTTTCACCCAGCCACACAGCAAAACGAAAGGCCAGAAAATCATTCTTTTCATCCAGCCACACAGCAAAAAAAAGGCCAGAAAATCATTCTTTTCACCCCAGCCACACAGCAAAACGAAAGGCCAGAAAATCATTCTTTCACCCAGCCACACAGCAAAACGAAAGGCCAGAAAATCATTTTTCACCCAGCCACACAGCAAAACAAAGGCCAGAAAATCATTCTTCATTCACCCAAACAGCAAAACGAAAGGCCAGAAAATCATTCTTTCATCCAGCCACACAGCAAAAACGAAAGGGCCAGAAAATCATTCTTTCTTCATCCACACAGCAAAACGAAAAGGCCAGAAAATTATTCTTTCACCCAGCCACAGCAGTAAACGAAAGGAAAATCATTCTTTCACCCAGCCACACAGCAAAACGAAAGGCCAGAAAATGGCCATTCTTTCATCCAGCCACACGCAAAACGAAAGGCCAGAAAATCATTCTTTCTTTCCAGCCACAGAGCAAAACGAAGAGCCAGAAAATCATTCTTCACCCAGCCACATGCAAAACGAAAGGCCACAGAAAATCATTCTTTCACCCAGCCACCCCAGCGAAAACGAAAAAATCATTCTTTCATCCAGCCACACAGCAAAACGAAAGGCCAGAAAATCATTCTTTCATCCAGCCACAAAACAGCAAAAATCACCCAGCCCAGAAAATCAAAATTTCACCACCCAGCCACAGCAAAACGAAAGGCCAGAAAAATCATTCTTTCACCCAGCCAAAGCAAACGAAAGGCCAGAAAAACATTCTTTCACCAGAAAATCCAGAAAATCTTTCACCCAGCCACACAGCAAAACGAAAGGCCAGAAAATCATTCTTCATCCAGCCACACAGCAAAACGAAAGGCCAGAAAAACTCATTTTTCGCCCAGCCACACAAAAACGAAAACAGCCAGCCAAAAACGAAAGGCCAGAAAATCATTCTTTCATCCCAGCCACACAGCAAAACGAAAGGCCAGAAAATCATTCTTTTCACCCAGCCACACAGCAAAACGAAAGGCCAGAAAATCATTCTTTCACCCAGCCACACCAAAACGAACGAAAATCATTCCAGCCACACAGCAAAACGAAAGGCTCATTTCTTTCATCCAGCCACACAGCAAAACGAAAGGCCAGAAAATCATTCTTTTTCACCCAGCCACACAGCAAACGAAAGCCAGAAAATCATTCTTTCATCCAGCCACACAGCAAAACGAAAGGCCAGAAAATCTTTTTTCACCCAGCCACACAGCAAAACGAAAAGGCCAGAAAATCATTCTTTTCATCCAGTTACACAGCAAAACGAAAGGCCAGAAAATCATTCTTCATCCAGCCACACAGCAAAACGAAAGGCCAGAAAATCATTCTTTCACCCAGCCACCCACAGCAAAACGAAAGGCCAGAAAAATCATTCTTTCACCCAGCCACACAGCAAAACGAAAGGCCAGAAAATCATTCTTTCATCCAGCCACAGCAAAACGAAAGGCCAGAAAATCATTCTTTCATCCAGCCACACAGCAAAACGAAAGGCCAGAAAAATCATTCTTTTCACCCAGCCACAAGCAAAACCAAAAGGCCAGAAAATCATTCTTTCATCCAGCCACACAGCAAAACGAAAGGCCAGAAAACGAAAGGCAGAAAATCATTTTCATCCAGCCACACAGCAAAACGAAAGGCCAGAAAATCATTCTTTCACCCAGCCACAGAGCAAAACGAAAGGCCAGAAAATCATTCTTCATCCAGCCCAGCCAAACAAAGCAAATCATTCCATCCTTTCAAAGCCACAGCAAACGAAAGGCCAGAAAATCATTCTTTCATCCAGCCACAGCAAAACGAAAGGCCAGAAAATCATTCTTTCATCCAGCCACACAGCAAAACGAAAGGCCAGAAAATCATTCTTTCATCCAGCCACAAAACGAAAAGGCCAGCAAAACGAAAGGCCAGAAAATCATTCTTTCACCCAGCCACACAGCAAAACGAAAGGCAGAAAATCATTTCTTTCATCAGCCACAGCAAAACGAAAGGCCAGAAAATCATTCTTTCACCCCAGCCACACAGCAAAACGAAAGGCCAGAAAACCATTCTTTCATCCAGCCACACAGCAAAACGAAAGGCCAGAAAAATCATTCTTTCACCCAGCCACACAGCAAACGAAAGGCCAGAAAATCATTTTCACCCAGCCACACAGCAAAACGAAAGGCCAGAAAATCGCCTTTTCATCCAGCCACAGCAAAACGAAAGGCCAGAAAAATCATTCTTTTCATCCAGCAACATCATTCTTTCACCCAGCCACACAGCAAAACGAAAGGCCAGAAAATCATTCTTTCATCCAGCCACACAGCAAAAACGAAAGGCCAGAAAATCATTCTTTCACCCAGCCACACAGCAAAAAAACGAAAGGCCAGAAAATCATTCTTTCATCCAGCCGACAGCAAAACGAAAAACGAAAGGCCAGAAAATCATTCTTTCATCCAGCCACACAGCAAAAGGCGAAAAAAAATCATTCTTTCATCCAGCAAAAGCAAAACGAAAGGCCAGAAAAATCATTCTTTTCACCCAGCCACACAGCAAAACGAAAACCAGAAAATCATTCTTTCATCCAGCCACACCCAGCCACACAGCAAAACGAAAAAGAAAATCATTCTTTCATCCAGCCAGCACAAACGAAAGGCCAGGAAACGGCCAAGCAAAACGAAAGGCCAGAAAATCATTCTTTCATCCAGCCACAGCAAACGAAAGGCCAGAAAATCCATTTTTCATCCAGCCACAGCAAAACGAAAGGCCAGAAAATCATTCTTTCATCCAGCCACAGCAAAACGAAAGGCCAGAAAAATCATTCTTTCATCCAGCCACACAGCAAAACGAAAGGCCAGAAAATCATTCTTTCATCCAGCCACACAGCAAAACGAAAGGCCAGAAAATCATTCTTTCACCCAGCCACACAGCAAAACGAAAGGCCAGAAATCATTCTTTCATCCAGCCACACACAGCAAAACGAAAGGCCAAAAATCATTCTTTCATCCAGCCACACAGCAAAACGAAAGGCCAGAAAATCATTCTTTCATCCAGCCACACAGCCAAAAAATCATTCTTTCATCCAGCCACACAGCAAAACGAGGCCAGAAAATCATTCTTTCACCCAGCCACACAGCAAAACGAAAGGCCAGAAAATCATTCTTTCATCCAGCCACACAGCAAAGGTCAGAAATCATTTCTTTCATCCAGCCACACAGCAAAACGAAAGGCCAGAAAATCATTCTTCATCCAGCCACACAGCAAAACGAAAGGCCAGAAAATCATTCTTTCACCCAGCCACAGTAAACGTACCAGCAAAACGAAAGGCCAGAAAAATCATTCTTTCATCCAGCCACACAGCAAAACGAAGGCACACCCAGCCACAGCAAAACGAAAGGCCAGAAAATCATTCTTTCATCCAGCCACACAGCAAAACGAAAGGCCAGAAAATCATTCTTTCATCCAGCCACACAGCAAAACGAAAGGCCAGAAAAACATTCTTTCATCCAGCCACACAGCAAAACGAAAGGCCAGAAAATCATTCTTTCATCCAGCCACACAGCAAAACGAAAGGCCAGAAAATCATTCTTTTCATCCAGCCACACAGCAAAACGAAAGGCCAGAAAATCATTTTTCATCCAGCCACACAGCAAAACGAAAGGCCAGAAAATCATTCTTTCATCCAGCCACACACCAAAACGAAAGGCCAGAAAAATCATTCTTTCATCCAGCCACACAGCAAAACGAAAGGCCAGAAAATCATTCTTTCACCCAGCCACACAGCAAAACGAAAGGCCAGAAAATCATTCTTTCATCCAGCCACAGCAGCAAAACGAAAGGCCACCCAGCCAAAAGCAAAACGAAAGCGCAGAAAATCATTCTTTCACCCAGCCACACACAGCAAAACGAAAGGCCAGAAAATCATTCTTTCACCCAGCCACACAGCAAAACGAAAGGCCAGAAAATCATTCTTTCATCCAGCCACACAGCAAAAACGAAAGGCCAGAAAATCATTCTTTCATCAAGCCACACAGCAAACGAAAGGCCAAAAACATTCTTTCATCCAGCCACACAGCGAAAGGCTGAAAAATTCTTTTCATCCAAAAAAACGAAAGGCCAGAAAATTCTTTCCAGCCACACAGCAAAACGAAAGGCCAGAAAATCATTCTTTCATCCAGCCACACAGCAAAACGAAAGGCCAGAAATCATTCTTTCATCAGCCACAGAGCAAAACGAAAGGCCAGAAAATCATTCTTTCATCCAGCCACACAGCAAAAAAGGCCAGAAAATTCTTTCCCCAGCCACACATTCTTTCATCCAGCCACACAGCAAAACGAAAGGCCAGAAAAATCATTCTTTCATCCAGCCACAGCAAAACGAAAGGCCAGAAAATCATTCTTTCATCCAGCCACAGCAAAACGAAAGGCCAGAAAATCATTCTTTCATCCAGCCACACAGCAAAACGAAAGGCCAGAAAATCATTCTTTTCACCCAGCCACACAGCAAAACGAAAGGCCAGAAAATCATTCTTTCATCCAGCCACACAGCAAAACGAAAGGCCAGAAAATCATTCTTTCACCCAGCCACACAGCAAAACGAAAGGCCAGAAAATCATTCAGCCACAGTTTCATCCAGCCACACAGCAAAACGAAAGGCCAGAAAATCATTCTTTTCATCCAGCCACAGCAAGACGCAAAAAAACAAAGGCCACAGCAAACGAAAGGCAGAAAATTTCACCCAGCCACACAGCAAAACGAAAGGCCAGAAATCATTCTTTCATCCAGCCACACAGCAAAACGAAAGGCCAGAAAATCGTTACCCAGCCACACAGCAAAACGAAAGGCCAGAAAATCAGCTTTTTCAAACACAGCAAAACGAAAGGCGAAAATCATTCTTTTCATCCAGCCACACAGCAAAACGAAAGGCCAGAAAAATCATTCTTTCACCCAGCCACACAGCAAAACGAAAGGCCAGAAAATCATTCTTTCACCCAGCCACACAGCAAAACGAAAGGCCAGAAAAAATCATTCTTTCATCCAGCCACAGCAAAACGAAAGGCCAGAAAATCATTCTTTCACCCAGCCACACAGCAAAACGAAAGGCCAGAAAAATCATTCTTTCACCCAGCCACACAGCAAAACGAAAGGTCAGAAAATCATTCTTTCATCCAGCCACACAGCAAAACGAAAGGCCAGAAAATCATTCTTTCACCCAGCCACACAGCAAAACGAAAGGCCAGAAAATCATTCTTTCACCCAGCCACACAGCAAAACGAAAGGCCAGAAAATCATTCTTCATCCAGCCACAGCAAAACGAAAGGCCAGAAAATCATTCTTTCATCCAGCCACAGCAAAACGAAAGGCCAGAAAAATCATTCTTTTCCAGCCACACAGCAAAACGAAAGGCCAGAAAATCATTCTTTCACCCCAGCCACACAGCAAAACGAAAGGCCAGAAAATCATTCTTTCACCCAGCCACACAGCAAACGAAAGGCCAAAAAATCATTCTTTCATCCAAAGGCCAGAAAATCATTCTTTCACCCAGCCACACAGCAAAACGAAAGGCCAGAAAAATCATTCTTTCATCCAGCCACACAGCAAAAAACGAAAGAACAGAAAATCATTCTTTCATCCAGCCACACAGCAAAACGAAAGGCCAGAAAATCATTCTTTCACCCAGCCACACAGCAAAACGAAAGGCCAGAAAATCATTCTTTCACCCAGCCACACAGCAAAACGAAAGGCCAGAAAATCATTCTTTCACCCAGCCACACAGCAAAACGAAAAGGCCGGAAAATCATTCTTCATCCAGCCACAAAACGAAAGGCCGAAAATCATTCTTTCACCCAGCCACACAGCAAAAAAAAAGAAACACAGGCCAGAAAATCATTCTTTCACCCAGCCACACAGCAAAACGAAAGGCCAGAAAAATCATTCTTTCATCCAGCCACAGCAAAACGAAAGGCCAGAAAATCATTCTTTCACCCAGCCACACAGCAAAACGAAAGGCCAGAAAAATCATTCTTTCATCCAGCCACACAGCAAAACGAAAGGCCAGAAAAATCATTTTTTTCACCCAGCCACACAGCAAAACGAAAGGCCAGAAAAATCATTCTTTTCACCCAGCCACACAGCAAAACGAAAGGCCAGAAAATCATTTTTCACCCAGCCACACAGCAAAAACGAAAGGCCAGAAAATCATTCTTCATCCAGCCACAAACAAAGCAAAATCAAAGCCACAGCAAAACGAAAAAAAATCATTCTTTCACCCAGCCACACAGCAAAACGAAAGGCCAGAAAAAATCATTCTTTGACCCAGCCACACAGCAAACGAACGAAAACCATTTTTCATCCAGCCACAAAAAAAAATTTCTTTCACCCAGCCACACAGCAAAAACGAAAGGCCAGAAAATCATTCTTTCACCCAGCCACACAGCAAAACGAAAGGCCAGAAAATCATTCTTTCATCCAGCCACACAGCAAAACGAAAGGCCAGAAAATCATTCTTTCACCCAGCCACACAGCAAAAAAAGGTTGCGAAAGGCCAGAAAATCATTCTTCACCCAGCCACACAGCAAAAACGAAAAGGCCAGAAAAACATTCTTCACCCAGCCACACAGTAAAAACGAAAGACCAGAAAAATCATTCTTTCATCCAGCCACAGCAAAACGAAAGGCCAGAAAATCATTCTTTCACCCAGCCACACAGCAAAACGAAAGGCAGAAATCATTTTTCATCCACACAAGGCCAGCAAAACGAAAACAGCCAGAAAATCATTCTTTCACCAGCCACAAAGAAACGAAAGGCCAGAAAATCATTCTTTCATCCAGCCACACAGCAAAACGAAAGGCCAGAAAATCATTCTTTCACCCAGCCACACAGCAAAACGAAAGGCCAGAAAATCATTCTTTCACCCAGCCACACAGCAAAACGAAAGGCCAGAAAATCATTCTTTCACCCAGCCACACAGCAAAACGAAAGGCCAGAAAATCATTCTTTCACCCAGCCACACAGCAAAACGAAAAGGCCAGAAAAATCATTCTTTCATCCAGCCACAGCAAAACGGCCAGAAAATCATTCTTTCACCCAGCCACACACAGCAAAACGAAAGGCCAGAAAATCATTCTTTCACCCAGCCACACAGCAAAACGAAAGGCCAGAAAATCATTCTTCATCCAGCCACACAGCAAAAACGGCCTTCACGAAAGGCCAGAAAATCATTCTTTCACCCAGCCACACAGCAAAACGAAAGGCCAGAAAATCATTCTTTCATCCAGCCACACAGCAAAAAACGAAAGGCCAGAAAATCATTCTTTCATCCAGCCACAGCAAAACGAGCACAAAATCATTCTTTCCCAGCAAAAAACGAAGAAAATCATTCTTTCATCCAGCCACACAGCAAAACGAAAATAGAAAAATCGTTCTTTCATCCAGCCACACAGCAAAACGAAAAACCAGAAAATCATTCTTTCATCCAGCCACACAGCAAAACGAAAGGCCAGAAAATTATTCTTTCATCCAGCCACACAGCAAAACGAAAAGGCCAGAAAAATCATTCTTTTCACCCAGCCACACAGCAAAACGAAAGGCCAGAAAATCATTCTTTCACCCAGCCACACAGTAAAAACGAAAGGCCAGAAAATCATTCTTTCATCCAGCCACACAGCAAAAACGAAAGGCCACAAAAATTCCAGAAAATCTTCTTTCATCCAGCCACAGCAAAACGAAAGGCCAGAAAATCATTCTTTCATCCAGCCACACAGCAAAACGAAAGGCCAGAAAATCATTCTTTCATCCAGCCCACACAGCAAAAACGAAAATCGGGCCACAGAAAAACGAAAGACGAAAATCATTCTTTCATCCAGCCACACAGCAAAACGAAAGGCCAGAAAATCATTCTTTCACCCAGCCACACAGCAAAACGAAAGGCCAGAAAAAACATTCTTTCACCCAGCCACACAGCAAAACGAAAGGGCCAGAAAATCATTCTTCATCCAGCCACACAGCAAAACGAAAGGCCAGAAAATCATTCTTCATCCAGCCACACAGCAAAAACAGCGTCCAGAAAATCATTCTTTCATCCAGCCACACAGCAAAAACGAAAGGCCAGAAAATCATTCTTTCATCCAGCCACACAGCAAAACGAAAGGCCAGAAAATCATTCTTTCATCCAGCCACAGCAAAAACGAAAGGCCTGAAAATTATTCTTCATCCAGCCAAACACACAGCAAAACGAAAGGCCAGAAAATCATTCTTTTCATCCAGCCACACAGCAAAACGAAAGGCCAGGAAAATCATTCTTTTTCATCCAGCCACACAGCAAAACGAAAAGGCCAAAACCATTCTTTCATCAGCCACACAGCAAAACGAAAGGCCAGAAAAATCATTCTTTCATCCAGCCACACAGCAAAACGAAAGGCCAGAAAATCATTTTTTCATCCAGCCACACACAGCAAAACGAAAGGCCAGAAAATCATTCTTCATCCAGCCACACAGCAAAACGAAAGGCTGGAAAAATCATTCTTTCACCCAGCCACACAGCAAAACGAAAGGCCAGAAAATCGGCTACCACACAGAAATCATTTTTTCATCCAGCCACACAGCAAAACGAAAGGCCAGAAAATCATTCTTTCACCCAGCCACACAGCAAAACGAAAGGCCAGAAAATCATCATTCTTTCACCCAGCCACACAGCAAACGAAAGGCCAGAAAATCATTCTTTCACCCAGCCACACAGCAAAATCGAGGCAACAAAACATTCTTTCATCCAGCCACAAACAGCAAAACGAAAGGCCAGAAAATCATTCTTTCATCAGCCACACAGAAAACGAAAACCGGAAAATCATTCTTTCATCCAGACAAAAACGAAAGGCAGTGAAATTATTCTTTCACCCAGCCACACAGCAAAAACGAAAGGCCAGAAAAACATTCTTCATCCAGCCACACAGCAAAACGAAAGGCCAGAAAAAATCATTCTTTCACCCAGCCACAGCAAAACGAAAGGCCAGAAAATCATTCTTTCATCCAGCCACACAGCAAAACGAAAGGCCAGAAAAATCATTTTCATCCAGCCACAGCAAAACGAAAGGCCAGAAAATCATTCTTCATCCAGCCACAGTAAAACGAAAGGCCAGAAAATATTCTTTCACCCAGCCACAAAAAACGAAGGCTTCATTCTTTTCATCCAGCCACAGCAAAACGAAAGGCCAGAAAATCATTCTTTCATCCAGCCACACAGCAAAACGAAAAGGCCAGAAAATCATTCTTTCATCCAGCCACACAGCAAAACGAAAGGGCCAGAAAAAAACATTCTTTCATCCAGCCACACAGCAAAACGAAAAAGGCCAGAAAAATCATTCTTTCATCCAGCCACACAGCAAAACGAAAGGCCAGAAAATCATTCTTTCATCCAGCAACACAGCAAAAACGAAAGGCCAGAAAATCATTCTTTCACCCAGCCACACAGCAAAACGAAAGGCCAGAAAAATTCTTTCACCCAGCCACTCAAACGACCCAGCCACACAGCAAAACGAAAGGCCAGAAAATCATTCTTTCACCAGCCACACAGCAAAACGAAAGGCCAGAAAATCATTCTTTTTCCAGCCACACAGCAAAACGAAAAGGCCAGAAATCATTCTTTCATCCAGCCACAAGTTAAACGAAAGGCCAGGAAGTTTCTTTCACCCAGCCACACACAGCAAAACGAAAGGCCAGAAAATCATTCTTTTCCCAGCCACACAGCAAAACGAAAGGCCAGAAAATCGCCCTTTCATCCAGCCACACAAAACAAAACGAAAATCCAGAAAATCATTCTTTTCACCCAGCCACACAGCAAAACGAAAGGCACAGCAAACGAAAGGCGAAAATCATTCTTTCATCCAGCCACACAGCAAAACGAAAGGCCAGAAAATCATTTTCACCCAGCCACACCAAAACGAAAGGCCTGAAAATCATTTTTCACCCAGCCACACAAAACGAAAAGGCCAGAAAATCATTTTTTTCACCCAGCCACACAGCAAAACGAAAGGCCAGAAAATCATTCTTTCATCCAGCCACACAGCAAAACGAAAGGCCAGAAAATCATTCTTTCACCCAGCGCCACACAGTAAAAACGAAAGGCCAGGAAATCATTCTTTCACCCCAGCCACACAGCAAAACGAAAGGCCAGAAAATCATTCATTCAGCCACACAGCAAACGAAAGGCCAGAAAAATCGTTCTTTCACCCAGCCACACAGCAAACGAAAGGCCAGAAACCATTCTTTCACCCAGCCACAGCAAAACGAAAGGCCAGGAAAATCATTCTCATCCAGCCACACACAGCAAAACGAAAGGCCAAAATCATTCTTTCACCCAGCCACAGCAAAACGAAAAGGCCAGAAAATCATTCTTTCATCCAGCCACACAGCAAAAACGAAGGCCAGAAAACTATTCTTTCACCCAGCCACACAAAAACGAAAGGCCAGAAAATCATTCTTTCATCCAGCCACACACAGCAAAAAATCAAAGCCACAGAAAATCATTCTTTCATCCAGCCACACAGCAAAACGAAAGGCCAGAAATCATTCTTTTTTCCCAGCCACACAGTAAAACGAAGGCCAGAAAATCGTTCTTTCACCCAGCCACACAGCAAAACGAAAGGCCAGAAAATCATTCCTTTCATCCAGCCACACAGCCAAAGCAAACGAAAGGCCAGAAAATCATTCTTCACCCAGCCACACAGCAAAACGAAAGGCCAGAAAATCATTCTTTCACCCAGCCACACAGCAAAAAACGAAAGGCCGAAAATCATTCTTTCATCCAGCCACACAGCAGCAAACGAAAGGCCAGAAAATCATTCTTTCGCATCCAGCAAAACGAAAGGCAGTAAAACGAAAACGGGCCAGAAAATCATTCTTTCACCCAGCCACACAGCAAAACGAAAGGCCAGAAAAACCATTCTCATCCAACACAGGCAAACGAAGGCCAGAAAATGTTCTCTTTCAAAACGAAACGAAGGCCAGAAAATCATTTCTTTCACCCAGCCACACAGCAAAACGAGGCCAGAAAAATCATTCTTTCATCCAGCCACACAGCAAAACGAAAGGCCAGAAAATCATTCCTTCACCCAGCCTTTGTAAAACGAAAAGGCCAGAAAATCATTCTTTCTGCCACACAGCAAAACGGAAAGGCCAGAAAAAATCATTCTTTCCACCCAGCCACACGACGAAACGAAAATCATTCTTCATCCACACAGCAAAACGGGCCAGAAAATCATTCTTTCATCCACAGCAAAGCAGGCCAAAAACGAAGCAGCCAGTAAAACGAAAGGCTGAAAATCGTTCTTTCACCCAGCCACACAGCAAAACGAAAGGCCGAAAATCATTCTTCACCACACAGCAAAACGAAAAGCAAAACGAACAGCAAGGCAAATCATTTCTTTCGGAAAATCATTCTTCACCCAGCCACACAGCAAAACGAAAGGCCAGAAAAATCATTCTTTCATCCAGCCACACAGCAAAACGAAAGGCCAAAAATCATTCTTTCACCCAGCCACAGCAAAACGAAAGAACAGAAAACCATTCTTTCATCCAGGCACACAGCAAAACGAAAGGCCAGAAAATCATTCTTTTCACCCAGCCACACAGCAAAAACGAAAGGGCAAGAAAATCATTCTTTCATCCAGCCACCCAGCCAAACAAAGGCCAGAAAAATCATTCTTTCACCCAGCCACACACAGCAAAACGAAAGGCCAGAAAATCATTCTTCACCTAGCCACACAGTAAAACGGGCAGGCCAGAAAAACATTCTTTCACCCAGCCACAGCAAAACGAAAGGCCTGAAAATCATTCTTTCATCCAGCCAATAGCAAAACGAAAGGCCAGAAAATCATTCTTTCACCCAGCCACACAGCAAAACGAAAGGCCAGAAAATCATTCTTTCACCCAGCCACACACAGCAAAACGAAAGGCCAGAAAATCATTCTTCACCCAGCCACACAGCAAAAACGAAAGGCCAGAAAATCATTCTTTCATCCAGCCACACAGCAAAAACGAAAGGCCAGAGAAAATCATTCTTTCGCAGCCACACAGCAAAACGAAAAGGGCCAGAAAATCATTCTTTCATCCAGCCACACAGCAAAACGAAAGGCCAGAAAATCATTCTCACCCAGCCACACAGTAAAAACGAAAGGCCAGAAAATCATTCTTTCACCCAGCCACACAGCAAAACGAAGGCCAAAAATCATTCTTTCATCCAGCCACAACAAAACGAAAGCAGAAAAATCATTCTTTCCCAGCCACAGCAAAACGAAAGGCCAGAAAATTATTCTTTCCCCAGCCACACAGCAAAACGAAAGGCCAGAAAATCATTCTTTCACCCAGCCACACAGCAAAACGAAAGGCCAGAAAATCATTCTTTTCATCCAGCCACACATTAAAACGAAAGGCCAGAAAATCGTTCTTTCACCCAGCCACACAGCAAAACGAAAGGCCAGAAAATCATTCTTGACCCAGCCACACAGCAAAAACGAAAGGCCAGAAAATCATTCTTTCACCCAGCCACACAGCAAAAACGAAAGGCCAGAAATCATTCTTTCATCCATCCACACAGCAAAACGAAAGGCCAGAAAAATCATTCTTTCACCCCAGCCACATAGCAAAACGAAAAGGCCAGAAAATCATTCTTTCGCACCCAGCCACAACGAAAGGCCGAAAACGAACGGCCAAAAAATCATTCTTTCCACCCAGCCACAGCAAAACGGTGCTGCCAGAAAATCGTTCTTTCATCCAGCCACACAGCAAACGAAAAGGCCAGAAAAACTATTCTTTCACCCAGCCACACAGCAAAACGAAAGGGCCAGAAAATCGTTCTTTCATCAGCCACACAGCAAAACGAAAGGCCAGAAAAATCATTCTTTCATCCAGCCACACAGCAAAAACGAAAGGCTAGAAAATCCATTCTTTCACCCAGCCACACAGCAAAAAACCCAGAAAATCATTCTTCATCCAACCACACAGGCCAGAAAATCATTCTTCACCCAGCCACAGCAAACGGAAAGGCCAGAAAATCATTCTTTCATCCAGGCCACACAGCAAAACGAAAGGCAGGAAAATCATTCTTCATCCAGCCACAGCAAAACGAAAGGCCAGAAAAATTCTTTCATTCTTCATCTTTCATCAGCCACACAGCAAAACGAAATGCCAGAAAATCATTCTTTCATCCAGCCACACAGCAAAACGAAAGGCGAAAGGCCAGTCTTTCAGAAAATCAAAATTTTCTTTCACACACCCCACACAGCAAAAAACCAGGCCAGAAAACTGGTTCTTTTGTCAGCCACACAGCAAAACGAAAGGCCAGGAAATTATTGTTCATCCAGCCACACAGCAAAACGAAAGGCCAGAAAAATTCTTTCATCAGCCACACAGCAAAACGAAAGGCCAATCATTCTTTTCATCCAGCCACACCAGCAAAAACGAAAGGCCAGAAAATCATTCTTTTTCACCAACCACAGCAAAACGAAAGGCCAGAAAATCATTCTTTCATCCAGCCACACAGCAAAACGAAAGGCCAGAAAATCATTCTTTTTCATCCAGCCACAGAAAAACCAGAAAATCGGCCAGAAAATCATTCTTTCATCCAGCCACACAGCAAAACGAAAGGCCAGGAAAATCATTCTTTCATCCAGCCACACAGCAAAAAAATCATTCTCACCAACCACACAGCAAACGGCCAGAAAAATCATTCTTTCATCCAGCCACAGCAAAAAAGGCCAGAAAATCATTCTTTCATCAGCCACACAGAAAAACCAGAAACATTCTTTTTCATCCAGCCACACAGCAAAAATGAAAGGCCAGAAAATCATTTTTCGCGTAAAACAAGGGAAAGCCAACATTCTTTCATCCAGCCACACAAAATTGCATGCCAGAAAAATCATTCTTTTCACCCAGCCACACAGCAAAACGAAAGGCCAGAAAATCATTCTTTCACCCAGCCACAGCAGCAAAACGAAAGGCCAGAAAATCATTCTTTCACCCAGCCACAGCAAAACGAAAGGCCAGGAAAATCATTCTTTCTCCAGCCACACAGCAAAACGAAAGGCCAGAAAAATCATTCTTTCACCCAGCCACACAGCAAAACAAAAGGCCAGAAAATCATTCTTCATCCCAGCCACACAGCCAAAAAACGAAAGGCCAGAAAATTATTCTTTCATCCAGCCACACAGCAAAACGAAAGGCCGGAAAATCATTCTTTCATCCATCCACACAAAAACGAAGGCCGAAAATCATTCTTTCAAAAATCATTCTTCAACGAAATACATGAAAGAAAAACGAAAGGCCAGAAAAATCATTCTTCATCCAGCCACAGCAGAAGACGAGCGCCAGAAAATCATTCTTTCATCAAGCCCACAGCAAAACGAAAGGCCAGAAAAATCATTCTTTTCACCAGCCACACAGCAAAACGAAAGGCCAGAAAAAATCATTCTTTCCCCAGCCACACATCAAACGAAAGGCCGGAAATCATTCTTTCACCCAGCCACACAGCAAAACGAAAATAGAAAATCATTCTTTCATCCATCCACACACAGCAAAACGAAAACCAGAAAATCATTCTTTCACCCAGCCACACAGCAAAAACGAAAGGCCAGAAAAAATCATTTCCCCAGCCACACAGCAAAAACGAAAGGCCAGAAAATCATTCATCCAGCCACACAGCAAAACGAAAGGCCAGAAATCATTCTTTTCATCCAGCCACACAGCAAAACGAAAGGCCAGAAAAATCATTCTTTTTTTCATCCAGCCACACAGCAAAATTAAAAGGCCAGAAAAATCATTCTTTCATCCAGCCACAGCAAAACGAAAAGGCCAGAAAATCATTCTTTTCACCAGCCACACAGCAAAACGAAAGGCCAGAAAATCATTCTTCACCCAGCCACAGCAAAACGAAAGGCCAGAAAATCATTCTTTTCATCCAGCCACACAGCAAAACGAAAGGCCAGAAAAAATCATTCTTTTCATCCAGCCACAGCAAAACGAAAGGCCAGAAAAAATCATTCTTCATCCAGCCACAGCAAAACGAAAGGCCAGAAAATTGGCATTTCACTCCAGCCACAGTAAAAACCAAAGCATGAAATCACCCACCCAGCCACAGTAAAAACGAAAAGGGCCAAAAACCATTCTTTCATCCAGCCACAGCAAAAACGAAAAAAGGCCAGAAAATCATTCTTTCATCCCAGCCACACAGCAAAACGAAAGGCCAGAAAATCATTCTTTTCACCCAGCCACACAGCAAAACGAAAGGCCAGAAAATCATTATTCACCCAGCCACACAGCAGAAAATCAAAACGAAAAACGAAAGGGGCCAGAAAATCATTCTTTTTCACCCAGCCACACAGCAAAACGAAAAACCAGAAAATCATTCTTTCATCCAGCCACACAGCAAAACGAAAGGCTAGAAAAAATTATTCTTTCATCCAGCCACACAGCAAAAACGAAAGGCCAGAAAAAAACATCTCTTTCATCCAGCCACACAGCAAAACGAAAGGCCAGAAAATCATTCTTTCATCCAGCCACAGCAAAACGAAAGGCCAGAAAATCATTCTTTCATCCAGCCACACAGCAAAACGAAAGGCCAGAAAATCATTCTTTCATCCAGCCACACAGCAAAACGAAAGGCTGAAAATCATTCTTTTCATCCAGCCACACAGCAAAAACGAAAGGCCAGAAAAATTCTTTCATCCAGCCACACAGCAAAACGAAAGCCAGAAAATCATTTTTCATCCAGCCACACAGCAAAACGAAAGGCCAGAAAATCATTCTTTCATCCAGCACAGCAAAACGAAAGGGCCAGAAAATCATTCTTTTTCATCCCAGCCACAGACAGCAAAACGAAAGGCCAGAAAATCATTCTTTCATCCAGCACACAGCAAAAAACGAAAGGCCAGAAAAATCATTCTTTCACCCAGCCAACACATGAAAACGAAAGGCCAGAAAAAATTCTTTCATCCAGCCACACAGGTAAAACGAAAGGGGCCAGAAAATCACATTCTTTCACCCAGCCACACACAGCAAAACGAAAGCACAGAAAAATCATTCTTTCATCCAGCCACACAGCAAAACGAAAGCCAGAAAATCTTTTCATCCAGCCACACAGCAGCAAAACGAAAGGCCAGAAAATCATTCTTTTCATCCAGCCACACAGCAAAACGAAAGGCCAGAAAATCATTCTTTCATCCAGGCCACACAGCAAAAACAAAAAAATTGTTCTTCATCCAGCCAAAAAGGAAAGGCCAGAAAATCATTCTTTCATCCAGCCACAGCAAAACGAAAGGCCAGAAAATCATTCTTTCATCCAGCCACACAGCAAAACGAAAGGCCAGAAAAATCATTCTTTCATCCAGCCACACAGCAAAAACGAAAGCCGAAAGGCCAAAATCATTTTTTCATCCAGCCACACAGCAAAACGAAAGGCCAGAAAATCATTTTTTCACCCAGCCACACAGCAAAACGAAAAGGCCAGGAAAACTATTCTTTCTTCATCCAGCCACAGCAAAACGAAAGGCCAGGAAAATCATTCTTTCATCCACACACAGCAAAACGAAAGGCTGAAAATCATTCTTTCATCCAGCCACACAGCAAAACGAAAGGCCAGAAAAAATTACCTTTCATCCAGCCAAGGCCAGGTAAAACGAAAACTAGAAAATCATTCTTTCATCCAGCCACACAGCAAAACGAAAGGGGTCAGAAAAATCATTTTTTCATCCAGCCACACAGCAAAAACGAAAGGCCAGAAAAACATTTTTCATCCAGCCACACACAGCAAAACGAAAGGCCAGAAAATCATTCTTTTCATCCAGCCACACAGGCAAAACGAAAGGCCAGAAAATCATTTTTCATCCAGCCACACAGCAAAAATTGAAAGGCCAGAAAAATCATTCTTTCATCCAGCCACACAGCAAAACGAAAGGGCCAGAAAATCATTCTTTCATCCAGCCACACAGCAAAACGAAAGGCCAGAAAAAATCATTCTTTCATCCACACAGCAAAACGAAAGGCCAGAAAAAATCATTCTTTCATCCCAGCCACACAGCAAAACGAAAGGCCAGAAAAATCATTCTTTCATCCAGCCACACAGCAAAAAAATCGAAAACGGCCAGAAAATCATTCTTTCATCCAGCCACAGCAAAACGAAAAGGCCAGGAAATCAATCTTTCACCCACACCAGCAAAACGAAAGGCCGGAAAATCATTTTTTCACCCAGCCACACAAAAAACGAAAGGCCAGAAAATCATTCTTTCACCCAGCCACACAGCAAAACGAAAAGGCCAGAAAAGGCTAAAACGAAAAAATCATTCTTTTCATCCAGCCACACAGCAAAACGAAAGGCCAGAAAATCATTCTTTCATCCAGCCACACAGCAAAACGAAAGGCCAGAAAATCGTTCTTTCATCCAGCCACAGCAAAAACGAAAGGCCAGAAAATCATTCTTTCATCCAGCCACACAGCAAAAACGAAAGGCCAGAAAATCATTCTTTTCATCCAGCCACACAGCAAAACGAAAGGCCAGAAAATTATTCTTTCATCCAGCCACACAGCAAAACGAAAGGCCAGAAAAATCATTCTTTCATCCACCACACAGCAAAACGAAAGGCCAGAAAATCATTCTTTCCAGCCACACAGCAAAACGAAAGGCCAGAAATCATTCTCATCCAGCCACACAGCAAAACGAAAGGCCAGAAAATCATTCTTTCACCCAGCCACACAGCAAATCATTCTTTTTCATCCAGCCACACAGCAAACGAAAGGCCAGAAAATCATTCTTTCATCCAGACACACAGCAAAACGAAAGGCCAGAAAATCATTCTTTCACCCAGCCACACAGCAAAACGAAAGGCCAAGAAAATCATTCTTTCATCCAGCCACACAGCAAAACGAAAAGGCCAGAAAATCATTCTTTCACCCAGCCACACAGCAAAACGAAAAGGCCAGAAAAATCATTCTTTCATCAGCCACACAGCAAAACGAAAGGCCATTCTTTCATCCAGCCACAGCAAAACGAAAGGCCAGAAAATCATTCTTTTTCACCCAGCCACACAGCAAAACGAAAGGCCAGAAAAGCCACCCAGCCACAAGAAAAACGAAAGGCCAGAAAATCATTCTTTCATCCAGCCACAACAGCAAAAAAATTCTTTCATCGAAAGGCCAGAAAATCATTCCATCCAGCCACACAGCAAAACGAAAGGCCAGAAAATCATTTTTCACCCAGCCACACAGCAAAACGAAAGGCCAGAAAATCATTCTTTTTCAACCAAACATGCAAAACGAAAGGCAGAAAATCAAAACGAAACGAAAGGCCAGAAAAATCATTCTTTCATCCAGCCACACAAAAAAAGGCCAGCAAAACGAAAAAAAGGCCTGAAAAACATTCTTTCACCCAGCCACACAAAAAACGCAAACGAAAACGGCCAGAAAATCATTCTTTCACCCAGCCACACAAAAACGAAAGGCCAGAAAATCATTCTTTTCATCAGCCACAGCAAAACGAAAAGGCCAAAATCATTATTTTCATCCAGCCACAGAAAAACGAAAGGCTGCCAGAAACATTCTTTCATCCAGCCACAGCAAAAAACGAAAGGCCAGAAAATCATTCTTTCATCCACAGCAAAACGAAAGGCCAGAAAATCATTCTTTCACCCACAGCAAAACGAAAGGCCAGAAAAATCATTCTTTTCACCCAGCCAAAACAAAACGAAAGGCCAGAAAATCATTCTTTTCACCCAGCCACACAGCAAAACGAAAGGCCAGAAAATCAATCTTTTCACCCAGCCACACAGCAAAACGAAAGGCCAGAAAATCATTCTTTCACCCAGCCACACAGCAAAACGAAGGCCACATTCTTTCATCCAGCCAAAAAACGAAAGGCCAGCATTCTTTCACCCAGCCACACAGAAAACTAAAATGAAAAATCATTCTTTCACCCAGCCACACACAGCAAAACGAAAAGGCCAGAAAATCATTTTTCACCCAGCCACACAGCAAAAAATCAACCCAGCCACACAGCAAAACGAAAGGCTAAAAATCATTCTTTCGCCACTACAGCAAAACGAAAGGCCAGGAAAAATCATTTTTCATCCAGCCACACAGCAAAACGAAAGGCCAGAAAAAAAATCATTCTTTCCGCAGCCAAAAACGAAAGGCCAGAAAATCATTCTTTTCATCCAGCCACACAGCAAAACGAAAGGCCAGAAAATCCATTCTTTCACCCAGCCACACAGCAAAACGAAAGGCCAGAAAATCATTCTTTTCATCCCCAGCCACACAGCAAAACGAAAGGCCAGAAAATCATTCTTTCATCCAAAACACAGAAAATCATTCTTTCATCCAGCCACAAAAAACGAAAGGCCAGAAAATCATTCTTTCACCCAGCCACACAGCAAAACGAAAAGAACAGAAAATCATTCTTTCATCCAGCCACACAGCAAAACGAAAGGCCAGAAAAATCATTCTTTCATCCAGCCACACAGCAAAACGAAAGGCCAGAAAATCATTCTTTCACCCAGCCACAAAAACGAAAGGCCAGAAAAATCATTCTTTCACCCAGCCACAGCAAAACGAAAGGCCAGAAAATCATTCTTTCATCCAGCCACAGCAAAACGAAAGGCCAGAAAATCATTCTTTCACCCAGCCACACAGCAAAACGAAAGGCCAGAAAAATCATTCTTTCACCCAGCCACACAGCAAACGAAAGGCCAGAAAAATCATTCTTCATCCAGCCACAGCAAAACGAAAGGCCAGAAAATCATTCTTTCACCCAGCCACACAGCAAAACGAAAGGCTGTAAAATCATTCTTTCACCAGCCACACAGGCAAAACGAAAGTGGCCAGAAAATCATTCACCCAGCCACACAGCAAAACGAAAGGCCAGAAAATCATTCTTCATCCAGCCACACAGCAAAACGAAAGGCAAAAATTTCTTTCACCCAGCCATTAGCAAAAACGAAAAGGCCAGAAAATCATTTTTTCATCCAGCCACAGTAAAAACGAAAGGCCAGAAAAATCATTCTCCTTCACCCAGCCACACAGCAAAATCGAAAGGCCAAAAAAATTCATTCTTTTCAGCCAGCCACACAGCAAACGAAAGGCCAGAAAACCATTTCTTCATCCAGCCACACAGCAAACGAAAGCGCTAGAAAACATTCTTTCACCCAGCCACAGCAAAACGAAAGGCCAGAAAATCATTCTTCATCCAGCCACACAGTAAAACGAAAGGCCAGAAAATCATTATTTCATCCAGCCACACAGCAAAAACGAAAGGCCAGAAAAATCATTTTTTCACCCAGCCACAGAAACAAAACGAGGCTGAGAAAATCATCCAGCCACAGCAAAACAAAGGCAAAACGAAAAACCAGAAAATCATTCTTTCACCCCAGCCACACAGCAAACGAAAGGCCAGAAAAATCATTCTTTCACCCCAGCCACACAGCAAAACGAAAGGCCAGAAAATCATTCTTTCATCCAGCCACACAGCAAAACGAAAGGCCAGAAAAGAAATCATTCTTTCATCCAGCCACACAGCAAAACGAAGGCCAGAAAATCATTCTTTCATCCAGCCACACAGTAAAACGAAAGGCCAGAAAAATCATTCTTTCACCCAGCCACACAGCAAAACGAAAGGCCAGAAAATCATTCTTTCATCCAGCCACAGCAAAACGAAAGGCCAGAAAATCATTCTTTCACCCAGCCACACAGCAAAACGAAAAGGCCAGAAAATCATTCTTTCACCCAGCCACACAGCAAAGGAAATCATTCTTTCATCCAACACAGCAAAACCTTTCACCAGAAAGGCCAGAAAAACATTCTTTCACCCAGCCACACAGCAAAACGAAAGGCCAGAAAAACCATTCTTTCACCCAGCCACACAGCAAAACGAAAGGCCAGAAAATCATTCTTTCATCCAGCCACAGCAAAACGAAAGGCCAGAAAAACCATTCTTTCATCCAGCCACACAGCAAAACGAAAGGCCAGAAAAATCATTCTTTCATCCAGCCACAGCAAAACGAAAGGCCAGAAAATCATTCTTTCACCCAGCCACACAGCAAAACGAAAGGCCAGAAAATTTTCTTTCATCAGCCACACAGCAAAACGAAAGGCCAGAAAATCATTCTTTCATCCAGCCACACAGCAAAACGAAAGGCCAGAAAATCATTCTTTCATCCCAGCCACACAGCAAAACGAAAGGCCAGAAAATCATTCTTTCACCCCAGCCACACAGCAAAACGAAAGGCCAGAAAAATCATTCTTTCCCAGCCACACAGCAAAACGAAAGGCCAGAAAATCATTCTTTCACCCAGCCACACAGCAAAACGAAGGCCAGAAAATCATTCTTTCATCCCGCGACACAGCAAAACGAAAGCCAGAAAAAAAGGCGTTCGTTCTTTCACCACACAGCCACACAGCAAAACGAAAGCCAGAAAATCATTCTTTCATCCAGCCACACAGCAAAACGAAAGGCCAGAAAATCGAACAAGCAGAAAATCTTTCATCAACCACACAGCAAAACGAAAGGCCAGAAAAATCATTCTTTCACCCATCCACACAGCAAAACGAAAGGCCAAAAATCATTCTTTCATCCAGCCACACAGCAAAACGAAAGGCCAGAAAATCATTCTTTCACCCAGCCACACAGCAAAACGAAAGGCCAGAAAATCATTCTTTCACCCAGCCCACACAGCAAAACGAAAGGCCAGAAAATCATTCTTTCATCCAGCCACACAGCAAAACGAAAACGGCCAGAAAATCATTCTTTCACCCAGCCACACAGCAAAACAAAAATGAAAATCATTCTTTCCCAGCCACACAGCAAACGAAAGGCCAGAAAAATCATTCTTTCACCCAGCCACACAGCAAAACGAAAACGGCCAGAAAATCATTCTTTCACCCAGCCACACAAAAAACGAAAGGCCAGAAAATCATTCTTTCACCCAGCCACACAGCAAAACGAAAGGCCAGAAAAAATCATTCTTTCACCCAGCCACACAGCAAAACGAAAGGCCAGAAAATCATTCTTTCACCCAGCCACACAGCAAAACGAAAGGCCAGAAAAATCATTCTTTCACCCAGCCACAGCAAAACGAAGGCCAGAAAATCATTCTTTCACCCAGCCACACAGCAAAACGAAACACCAGAAAAAAATCATTCTTTCATCCAGCCACACAGCAAAACGAAAGGCCAGAAAATCATTCTTTCACCCAGCCCACACAGCAAAAAACGACAGCAAAACGAAAGGCCAGAAAATCGTTCTTTTCATCAGCCACCACACAGCAAAACAGAAAGGCCAGAAAAAATCATTCTTTCAGCCACACAGCAAAACTAAAGGCCAGAAAATCCTTTCAGCCACACACAAAACGAAAGGCCAGAAATCAAAAGCAAAACGAAGGCCAGAAAATCGTTCTTTCACCCAGCCCACACAGCAAAACAAAACTGAAAGGCCAGAAAATCATTCTTTCACCCAGCCACAGCAAAACGAAAGGCCAGAAAATCATTCTTTCATCCAGCCACACAAAAGCAAAAATGTTCTTTCATCCAGCCACACGAAAGGCCAGAAAATCATTCTTTCACCCAGCCACACAGCAAAACGAAAAAAATCATTCTTTCATCCAGCAGAAAAATCATTCTTTCATCCAGTTACACAGCAAAACGAAAGGCCTTTCAGAAAAAATTATTCTTTTTCACCCAGCCACACAGCAAAACGAAAGGCCAGAAAATCATTCTTTCAAAGCCAAAAGTGAAAAATCACCGCAGCAAAACCAGCAAACGAAAAAAACATTCTTTCATCCAGCCACACAGCAAAACGAAAGGCCAGAAAATCATTCTTTCATCCAGCCACACAAAAACGAAAACGGCCAGAAAATCATTCTTTCAAAACGAAAGGCGAAAATCCACACAGCAAAACGAAAGGCAGAAAAAATCATTCTTTCACCCAACCACACAGCAAAACGAAAGGCCAGAAAATCATTCTTTCATCCAGCCACACAAAACGCAAAAATCGAAAGGCCAGAAAATCATTCTTTCATCCAGCAAAACACAGCAAAAACGAAAACGAAACCAGAAAATCATTCTTTCATCCAGCCACACAGCAAAACGAAAAAGGCCAGAAAAATCATTCTTTCTCACCCAGCCACACAGCAAAACGAAAAACAGGCCAGAAAATCATTCTTTCATCCAGCCACACAGCAAAACGAAAGGCCAGAAAATCATTCTCTCCACCCAGCCACACGAGCAAAACGAAAGGCCAGAAAAAATCATTCTTTCATCCAGCCACACAGCAAAAACGAAAGGCCAGAAAAATCATTCTTTCACCCAGCCACACACAGCAAAACGAAAGGCCGAAAATCATTCTTCTTTCATCCAGCCACACAGCAAAACGAAAGGCCAGAAAATCATTCTTTCACCCAGCCACAAACAAAAATGCAAAACTTTCATCCCAGCCACAGAAAACGATCATTCTTTCATCCACCACACAGCAAAACGAAAGGCCAGAGAATCATTCTTTCATCCAGCCACACAGCAAAACGAAAGGCCAGAAAATCCCATTCTTTCACCCAGCCACACAGCAAAACGAAAGGCCAGAAAATCATTCTTTCATCCAGCCACACAGCAAAACAAAGGCCACATTCTTTCATCCAGCCAAAAACGAAAGGCCGAAAATCATTCTTTCATCCAAAAAACGACAACAGAAAACGGCCAGAAAATTGTTCTTTCATCCAGCCACACAGCAAAACGAAAGGCCAGCAAAACGAAAGGTCATTCTTTCATCCAGCCACACAGCAAAACGAAAGGCCAGAAAATCATTCTTTCATCCAGCCACACAGCAAAACGAAAGGCTTTCATCCAGCCACAAATCATTCTTTCATCCAGCCACACAGCAAAACGAAAGGCCAGAAAAATCATTCTTTCATCCAGCCACAATAAAACGAAAGGCCAGAAAATCATTCTTTCATCCAGCCACACAGCAAAACGAAAGGCCAGAAAATCATTCTTTCACCAGCCACACAGCAAAACGAAGGCGAAAATCATTCTTTCGTCCAGCCACACAGCAAAACGAAGGCCAGAAATCGTTCTTTCACCAGCCACACAGCAAAACGAAGAACAGAAAATCATTCTTTCATCCAGCCACACAGCAAGAGCAGAGGCCGGAAAGTCGTTCTTTCCACCTGACCACGGCAAAACGAAAGGCCAGAAAATCGTTCTTTCGCAGCCACACAGCAAAACGAAGGCCAGAAAATCGTTCTTTCACCCAGCCACGGCAAAACGAAGGCCGGAAAATCGTTCTGCCCAGCCACAGCAAACGAAAGGCCGAAAATCGTTCTAACTACCCAGCCGCAGCAAAACGAGGCCAGTGTTCTTTCGTCAACCAAACAACAAAACGAAACCAAAAACCACTTTCACCAACCACAACAAAACAAAAATGAAAATCATTCTTTCACCCAACCACACAGCAAACGAAAGGCCAGAAAATCGTTCTTTCACCAACCACGCACAGCAAAACGAAAGGCCAGAAAATCATTCTCATCCATCCACAGCAGCAAAACGAAAGGCCAGAAAATCGTTCTTTCATCCAGCCACACAGCAAAACGAAAGGCGAAAACGGCCAGAAAATCATTCTTTCACCCCCAGCCACAGCAAACGAAAGGCCAAAAATCATTCTTTTCATCCAGCCACACAGCAAAACAAAGAAAGGCCAGAAAAGCATTCTTTCACCCACCACACAGCAAAACGAAAGGCAAAACGAGAAAATCGTTCTTTCACCCAGCCACACAGCAAAACGAAAGGCCAGAAAATCGTTCTTTCATCCAGCCACACAGCAAAACGAAAGGCCAGAAAATCGTTCTTTCGCAGCCACTCAGCAAAACGAAACGGCCAGAAAATCGTTCTTTCACCCAGCCACACAGCAAATCCACGAAAACGGCCAGAAAATCATTCTTTCACCCAGCCACACAGCAAAACGAAAGGCCAGAAAATCATTCTTTCATCCAGCCACACACAGCAAAACGAAAATGCCAAAAATCATTCTTTCACCCAACCACACGTAAAACGAACGGCCAGAAAATCATTCTTTCGCAACCACACAGCAAAACGAAAGGCCAGAAAAATCATTCTTTCATCCATCCACACACAGCAAAACTGAAGGCCAGAAAATGTTCTTTTCCTGCCCCAATACACAGCAAAACGAAGGCCAAAAATCATTCTTTCACCCCAGCCACACAGCAAAACGAACGGCCAGAAAAATCATTTCTTTCGCCCACCCACAGCAAAACGAAAGGCCAGAAAATCATTCTTTCGTCCAGCCACAGCAAAGCGAAACGCCAGAAAATCGTTCTTTCACCCCGCCCACAGCAAAACGAAAGAACAGAAAATCATTCTTTCATCCAACCACACAGCAAAACCCGGAAAAATCATTCTTTCACCCAGCCACACAGCAAAACGAAAGGCCAGAAAATCGTTCTTTCGTCAGCCACACAGCAAAACGAAAGGCCAGAAAATCATTCTTTCGCAACCACACAGCAAAACAAAGGCCAAAAATCATTCTTTCATCCAGCCACACAGCAAAACGAAATGAAAATCATTCTTTCACCCAGCCCACAACAAAACGAAGAACAGAAAATCATTCTTTCATCCAGCCACAGCAAAACGAAAAGCCAGAAAATCATTCTTTCATCCAGCCACACAGCAAAACGAAAGGCCAGAAAATCATTCTTTCACCCAGCCACACAGCAAAACGAAAGGCCAGAAAATCATTCTTTTCACCCACAGCACACACAGCAAAACGAAAGGCCAGAAAATCATTCTTTCATCCCCAGCCACAGCAAAACGAAGGCCAGAAAAATCCCATTCTTTCACCCAGCCACAGCAAAACGAAAGGCCAGAAAATCATTCTTTCACCCCAACCCACACAGCAAAACGAAAAGCCAATCGTTATTTCACTGCAAACACAGAAAACGGCCAGAAAATCATTCTTTCATCAACCACACAGTGAAACGAAAGCCAGAAAATCATTCTGCTCATCCAGCCACACAGCAAAACGAAAAAACCAGAAAATCGTGCTCGCAGCCACACAGCAAAACGAAAATGAAAATCGTTCTTTCGTCCAGCCACACAGCAAAACGAAAGGCAGAAAATCGTTCTTTCATCCAACCCACACAGCAAACAGAAAAGGCGAAAATCGTTCATTCGTCAGCCACAGCAGCAAAACGAAAGGCAGAAAATCGTTCTTTCACCCACCACAGCAAAACGAAGGCCAGAAAAATCATTCTTTCACCAGCCACACAGCAAAACGAAAGGCCAGAAAACCATTCTTTCCCCATCCCAACCACAGAACAAAAACGAAAGGCCAGAAAATCATTCACTCATCCAGCCACACAGCAAAACGAAAGGCCAGAAAATCATTCTTTCACCAGCCACATCAAAACGAAAGGACAAAATCATTCTTTCATCAACCACACAGCAAAAACGAAAATATTGAAAAATCCCGTTCTTTCACCAGCCACACAGCAAAACGAAAGAAAATCGTTATTCTTTCACCCAGCCAAAAAATCATTCTTTCATCCACAACAAAACGAAAGGCCAGAAAATCATTCTTCCGCAAAACGAAACGGGCCAGAAAATCATTCTTTCACCTAACCACACAGTAAAACGAAAGGCCAGAAAAAATCATTCTTTCGCAGCCACAGCAGCAAACGAAAGGCCAGAAAATCATTCTTTCATCCAGCCACCAGCAAAACAGGCCAAAAATCATTCTTCATCCAGGCAAAACCAGAAAATCGTTCTTTCGTCACAGCCACAAAAGCAAAACTAAAGGCCAGAAAATCATTCTTTCACCCAGCCGAAACCGTTCTTTCATGCAAAACAATAAGAACGAGGCCAGAAAATCATTCTCGCATCCAGCCACACAGCAAAAACGAAAGGCCAGAACATCATTCGTTCTCACCCAGCCAATATTGTAAAACAGAAAGGCCAGAAAATCATTCTTTCATCCAGCCACACAGCAAAACGAAAGGCCAGAAAATCATTCTTTCATCCAGCCACAGCAAAACGAAAAGAAAAAATCATTCTTTCATCAGCCACACCGAAAACGAAAAGAGCAGAAAAATCATTCTTTCACCCCCAATACACAGCAAAACGAAAGCCAGAAAATCCATTCACTCATCCAACCACACAGCCAAAACGAAGGCCAATCCGATTCTTTCGTCCAGCCACACAGCAAAACGAAAAGGCCGAAAAAGCATTCTTTCATCCAGCCACACAGCAAAACGAAAGGCCAGAAAATCATTCTTTCACACAGCCACAAAAAAGCAAAACGAAAAATGAAAATCATTCTTTCACAGCCACACAGCAAAACGAAAGGCCAGAAAATCGTTCTTTCACCCATCCATACAGCAAACGAAAGCCAGAAAATCATTCTTTCACCCAACCGCACGGCAAAACGAAAGCCCGAAAAATCATTCTTTCTGCCACAGCAAAACGAAAAGGCCAGAAAATCATTCTTTCGCCAGCCACTCAGCAAAACGAAAGGCCAGAAAATCATTCTTTGTATTTTACACAGCAAAACGAAAGGCCAGAAAAATCATTCTTTCGTCACCCAACCACAGCAAAACGAAAGGCCAGAAAATCATTCTTTCATCCAGCCACACAGCAAGGCAAAACAGAAAAATCGTTCTTTCGTCAGCCACACAGCAAAACGAAGGCCGAAAATATTCTTTCATCCATCCACCACAGCAAAACGAAAATGAGAAAATCATTCTTTCATCCGGCCACACAGCAAAACGAAAGGCCGAAAATCGTTCTTTCATCCAAGGCCACACAGCAAAACCACATCAAAACAGTGAAAAAAATCTTCTTTCACCTCACCACAGCAAACGAAAGATGCATTCTTTCATCCAATAAAAATCCAGTGTTCTTTCATCCAGCCACACAGCAAAACGAAAGGCAGAAAATCATTCTTTCATCCGAAGCCATCCAATACAGCAAAACCGAAAGGCCAGAAAATCACAATTTCCTTTCATCCAGCCACGCAGCAAACGAAAGGCCAGAAAATCATTCTTTCATCAACCACACAAGCAAAACGAAAGGCGAAAAATCATTCTTTCATCCAGCCACAGCAAAACGAAAGATGAAAATCGTTCTTTCACCCAGCCACAGCAAAACGAAAGGCAAAAATCGAGCCACACAGCAAAATGATTCTTCAATCATCCACGCAGCAAAGGCCAGAAAATCATTCTTTCACCAGCCACACATCAAACGAAAGGCCGAAAATCATTCTTTCACCAGCCACAGCAAAACGAAGGCCAGAAAATCGTTCTTTCACCCAGCCACACAGCAAACGAAAATATGAAAATCATTCTCATCAGCCACACAGCAAAACGAAGAAAAATCGTTAACATCCAGAAAAACGAAAATTCTTTCATCCAGCCACACAGCAAAAAGGCCAGAAAATCATTCTTTCATCCACACAGCAAAACGAGCAGAAAATCATTATTCGCAACCGCACAGGCCAGAAAATCATTCTTTCATCCAGCCACACAGCAAAACGAAAGGCCAGAAAATTGTTCTTTCATCCAGCCACACAGCAAAACGAAAAACCAGAAAATCATTCTTTCGTCCAGCCACACAGCAAAACGAGGCCGAAAATCATTCTTTCATCAGCCACACAGCAAAACGAAAGGCCAGAAAAACATTCTTTCATCAGCCACACAAGCAAAACGAAAGGCCAGAAAATCATTCTTTCGTCCACCACACAGCAAACGAAAGGCCAGAAAATCATTCTTTCATCCAGCCACACAGCAAACGAAAGCAGAAAAATCGTTCTTTCATCCACCACAGCAAACGAAAGGCCAGAAAATCGTTCTTTCGTCAACCACAGCAAAACAGCAAAACTCGTCAAGGCAAAAAAATCATTCTTTCTTAGCCACACAGCAAAACGAAAAAATGAAAAATCATTCTTTCACTATACACAGCAAAACGAAAAGGCCAGAAAATGTTTCTTTCATCAACCCACACAGCAAAACAAAGGCCAGAAAATCGTTCTTTCATCCCCATACAGCAAAACGAAAGGCCAGAAAATCGTTCTTTCACAGCCACCCATCAAACAAAATGAAAATCGTTCTTTCACCCCAGCCACAGCAAAACGAAAAGGCCAGAAAATCATTCTTTCACCAGCCACCAGCAAACGAAAAGGCCAAAAATCATTCTTTCATCAGCCACACAGCAAAACGAAGGGCCAGAAAAACATTCTTTCATCCAGGCACACAGCAAAACGAAAGGCCGAAAAATCGTTCTTTCATCCAGCCACACAGCAAAACGAAAGGCCAGAAAATCATTCTTTCATCCAGCCACAGCAAAACGAAAGGCCAAAAATTATTCTTTCATCCAGCCGCACAACAAAACGAAAGCCAGAAAATCATTCTTTCTTCCCAGCCACACAGCAGCAAAACGAAAGGCCGAAGAAAATCGTTCTTTCGTCCAGCAGCCACAGCAAAACGAAAGGCCTGAAAATCATTCTTTCATCAGCCACACAGCATAAAACGAAGGCAAGAAAATCGTTCTTTCCACCCCAGCCACTGGCAAAACGAAAGGCCAGAAAATCATTCTTTCATCCAGCCACACAGCAAAACGAAAGGCCAAAAATCATTCTTTCCACCCACACAGCAAACGAAAGGCCAGAAAATCATTCTTTTCCAGCCAAATAAAACAGAAAATCCACCACAGCAAAACGAAAGGCCAGAAAATCGTTCTTTTCACCCATACACAGCAAAACGAAAAGCCAGAAAATCGTTCTTTCGTCCAACCACACAGCAAAACGAAAGGCCTGAAAATCGTTCTTTCGCAACCACACAGCAAACGAAAACCAGAAAATCATTCTTTCATCCAGCCACGCAGCAAAACGAAAGGCAAAAATCATTCTTTTTCCAGCCACAGCAAAACGAAAAGCCAGAAAAAAACATTCTTTCATCCAGCCACACAGCAAAACGAAAGCCGGAAAATCATTCTTTCACCCAGCCACACAACCGCAAAACGAAAGGGCCGAAAATCATTCTTTCATCAACCACACAACAAAACAAGGCCAAAAATCGTTTCTTTCCGCAGCCACCACAAAACGAAAGGCCAGAAAATCATTCTTTCACCCAGCCACAGCAAAACGAAAGGCCAGAAAAATCATTCTTTCAACTACACAGCAAAACAAAGGCCAAAAATCATTCTTTCCCCCAGCCACACAGTAAAACGAACTGCCAGAAAATCATTCTTTCGTCAACCACAGCAAAACGAAAAGGCCTGAAAATCATTCTTTCATCCAGCCACACAGCAAAACGAAAGGCCAGAAAATCATTCTTTTCACCCAACCACAGTAAAAACGAAGGCCAGAAAATCGTTCTTTCACCCAGCCACACAGCAAACAAAGCCAGAAAATCATTCTTTCATCCAGCCACAGCAAAACGAAAGGCCAGAAAATCATTCTTTCCGCAGCCACACAGCAAACGAAAGGCCAGAAAATCGTTCTTTCACCCAGCCACAGCAAACAACGAAAGAACAGAAAATCATTCTTTCATCAACCACAGCAAACAAAGGCCCGAAAAATCGCAATTTCACCCAGCCACACAATAAAACGGTAGGCCAGAAAATCATTCTTTCTTAACCACCACAGCAAAACGAAAGGCCAGTCGTTCATTCTTTCCCAACCACAGCAAAACGAGAAAGGCCAAAAATCGTTCTTTCACCCAGCCACACAGCAAAACGAAAGGAAAATCCTTTCACCCAACCACAGAAAATCCAATCTTTCTTTCGTCAACCACACAACAAAACGAAGGCCAGAAAATCATTCTTTCGCAATACACAGCAAAACGAAAGGCCAGAAAATCGATGTTCTTTCGCAGCCACACGGTAAAACGAAAGGCCAGAAAATCATTTTTCACCCAGCCACACAGCAAACGAAAGGCCAGAAAATCATTCTTTCGCAAGCCACACAGCAAACGAAAAGGCCAGAAAATCATTCTTTCATCCCAGCCAGAAAAACCACACACAGCAAAACGAAGGCCAGAAAATCGTTTTCTTTCGCAGCCACAGCAAAACGAAAGGCCAGAAAAATCATTCTTTCACCAGCCACACAGTAAAACGAAAGCCGAAAATCATTCTTTCATCAACCCACACAGCAAAACGAAAGGCCAGAAAACCATTCTTTCATCCAATACAGCAAAACGAAGGCAGAAAATCATTCTTTCGCCCAACCACAGCAAACGAAAAGCCAGAAAAATGTTCTTTCGCCACCACACAGCAAAACGAAGGCCAGAAAATCGTTCTTTCATCCAGCCGCACAGCAAAACGAAGGCAGAAAATCATTCTTTCACCCAGCCACACAGCAAAACGAAAGGCCAGAAAATCACGTTCTTTCACCAGCCACAGCAAAACGAAAGGCCAGAAAATCATTCTTTCACCCAACCACAGCAAACGAAAGAAAGCCAGAAAATCGTTCTTTCACCCAGCCACACAGCAAAACGAAAAGCCAAAAAATCATTCTTTCACCCACCACACAGCAAAACGAAAGGCCGAAAATCATTCTTTCATCCAGCCACAGCAAAAACGAAAGGCCAGAAAATCATTCTTTCACCCAGCCACACAGCAAAACCGGGCCAGAAAATCATTCTTTCGTGTCCAGCCACAGCAAAACGAAAGGCCGAAAATCGTTCTTTCATCCAGCCACACAAAACGAAAGGCAGAAAATCATTCATTTCGCCCCAGCCACACAGCAAAAAATCACCGAGGTTTCATCAGCCACACCTTCAAAACGAAGGCCGAAAATCATTCTTTCATCCAGCCACACAGCAAAACGAAAGGCAGAAAATCATTCTTTCGTCACCCACACAACAAAACGAAAGGCCAGAAAATCGTTCTTTCACCCAGCCACGGCAAACGAAAAGCCAGAAAATCATTCTTTCACCCACCACACATAAAACAAAAGCCAGAAAATCATTCTTTCATCAGCCACACAGCAAAACGCAAGCCAGAAAATCGTTATTCTTTCACCCAACCACACAGCAAAACGAAAGGCCAGAAAACCATTCTTTCACCCAGGCACACAGCAAAACGAAGGCCAGAAAATCGTTCTTTCACCCACCACACAGCAAAACGAAGGCCAGAAAATCGTTCTTTCGTCCAGCCACAAAGCAAAACGAAAGGCCAGAAAATCCATTCTTTCACCCATGCGAAGGCAAAACGAACAGCAAAAAAGAAAATTTCTTTCGCAGCCACACACCAGCGACAGAACGGCCGGAAAACGTTCTCATCCAGCCACACAGCAAAACGAAAAGCCTGAAAATCATTCTTTCATCAGCCACACAGCAAAGCGAAGGCCAGAAAATCATTCTTTTTCACCCAGCCACACGCAAAAACGAAAGGCTGAAAAATCATTCTTTCACCAACCACGCAAAACGAAAAGGCCAGAAAATCGTTCTTTTCACCCCAGCCGCTCAGAAAAACGGAAAGGCCAGAAAAATCGATGCTCATCCAGCCACACAGCAAAACGAAAGGCCAGAAAATCATTCTTTCATCCAGCCACACAGCAAAACGAAAGGCCAGAAAAATCATTCTTTCATCCAGCCACAGCAAAACGAAAGGCCAGAAAAACATTCTCATCCAGAACCACAGCAAAAATTGAAAGGCCAGAAAATCATTTTTCGCCACACGAAAACGAAAGGCCAGAAAATTCATTCTTTCACCCAGCCACACAGCAAAAACGAAAGGCCAGAAAATCATTCTTTTCACCCAGCCACACAAACAAAAACGCCAGAAAACCATTCTTTCATCCAGCCACACAGCAAAACGAAAGGCCAGAAAATCATTCTTTCACCCAGCCACTCACAGCAAACGAAAGGCCTGAAAATCATTCTTTCATCCATACCACAGCAAAACGAAAAGGCCAGAAAATCATTCTTTCACCCAGCCACACAGCAAAAAAAACGAAAGCCAGAAAATCATTCATCCAGCCACCACAGCAAAACGAAAATGAAAATCGTTCTTTCACCCAGCCACACAGCAAAACGAAGGCCAGAAATTCATTCTTCACCAGCCACAGCAAAACAAGGCCCAGAAAATCATTCTTTCACCCAACCACAGCAAAACGAAAAGGCCAGAAAATCATTCTTTCACCCAGCCACACAGTGAAACGAAAGGCCAGAAAATCATTCTTTCACCCAGCCACACAGTAAAACGAAAGACGAAAAATCATTCTTTCATCAGCCCACACAGCAAAACGAAAGGCCAATCCGTTCTTTCATCCAGCCACAGCAAAACGAAAAAACAGAAAATCATTCTTTCACCCATCCACACAGCAAAACGAAAGGCCAGAAAATCGTTTCTTTCACCCCAACCACACAGCAAAACGAAAGGCCAGAAAATCATTCTTTCACCAGCCACACAGCAAACGAAGGCCAGAAAATCATTCTTTCACCCAGCCACACAAAACGAAAACGAAAAAATCGTTCTTTTCATCAACCACAGCAAAACGAAAACCAGAAAATCATTCTTTCATCCACCACACAGCAAAACGAAAGGCCAGAAAATTATTCTTTCATCCACCACACAGCAAAACAAAGGCCAGAAAATCATTCTTTCATCCCCACACAGCAAACAGCAAACGAAAGGCCAGAAAATCATTCTTTCACCCAGCCACACAGCAAAACGAAAGGCCAGAAAATCATTCTTTCATCCAGCCACACAGCAAAACCATTCTTTTCAAGCCACACACAGAAAATCGTTCTTTCGTCAGCCACACAGCAAAACGAAAGGCCAGAAAATCATTCTTTCATCCCAACCAAACAAAGGCCAAAATGAAAACAACAAAACGAAGGCCAGAAAATCATTCTTTCATCCACAGCCCACGAAAGGCAAAACGAAGGCAAAACGAGAAAATCATTCTTTCCCGGCCACACAGCAAAACGAAAGGCCAGAAAATCATTCTTTCATCCAGCCACACAGCAAAAAAGGCGAAAATCATTATTTCCGGCCACACAAAAACGAAAGGCCAGAAAATCATTCTTTCATCCAGCCACACAGCAAAACGAAAGGCCAAGCCAATCAGCCACAGCAAAAGCGAAAACCAGAAAATGTTCTTTCATCCAGCCACACAGCAAAACGAAGGCCAGAAAATCATTCTTTCACCCAGCCCGCACAGCAAAACGAAAGGCCAGAAAAACATTCTTTCATCCAGCCACACAAAAACGAAAGGCCAGAAAATCATTCTTTCATCCAGCCACACAGCAAAACAGAAAAACCAGAAAATCGTTCTTTCATCCAGCCACACAGCAAACGAAAGGCGAAATCATTCTTTCATCAGCCACACAGCAAAACGAAAGAAAAATCATTCTTTCGTCCAGCCACACAGCAAACGAAAATCGGCCAGAAAATCATTCTTTCATCCAGCCACAGCAAAACGAAAGGCCAGCCACAGCAAACGAAGGCCAGAAAATCATTCTTTCACCAGCCACACAGCAAACGAAAGGCCAAAAATCATTCTTTCATCCACACAGCCACAGCAAAACGAAAGGAAAATCATTCTTTCACCCAGCCACACAGCAAAACGAAAGGCCAGAAAAGACCCCAGCCACACAGCAAAGCAAAGGCCAAGAAAATCATTCTTTCATCAGCCACACAGCCGAGCCAGAAAAACCTTCTTTCAACAAAACGAAAGGCCAGAAAATCATTCTTTTCATCCAGCCACACACAGCAAAACGAAAGGCCAGAAAAATCATTCTTTCACCCCAGCCACACAGCAAAAAACGAAAGGCCAGAAAAAACATTCTTTCACCCCAGCCACACAGCAAAACGAAAGGCCAGAAAATCATTCTTTCATCCAGCCACACAGCAAAACGAAAGGCCAGAAAATCATTCTTTCATCCAGCCACACAGCAAAACGAAAGGCCAGAAAATCATTCTTTCACCCAGCCACACAGCAAAACGAAAGGCCAGAAAATCATTCTTTCACCCAGCCACACAGCAAAACGAAAGGCCAGAAAATCATTCTTTCATCCAGCCACACAGCAAAACGAAAGGCCAGAAAATCATTCTTTTCATCCAGCCACAGCAAAAAACGAAAGGCCAGAAAATCATTCTTTTCACCCAGCCACACAGCAAAACGAAAGGTTGTGAAAATTATTCTTTCATCCAGCCACACAGCAAAACGAAAAGGCCAGAAAATCATTCTTTCATCCAGCCACACAGCAAAACGAAAGACCAGAAAATCATTTTTCGGCCATTAACACAGCAAAACGAAAGGCCAAAAATCATTCTTTCACCCAACCACACAGTAAAACAAAACGAAAGGCCACGAAAATCATTCTTTCATCCAGCCACACAGCAAAACGAAAGGCCAGAAAATCATTCTTTTCATCCAGCCACAGCCACAGTAAAACGAAAACGAAAGCCAAAAATCATTCTTTCACCCAGCCACACAGCAAAACGAAGGCCAAGCGTCCATTCTTTCATCCAGCCACACAGCAAAACGAAAGAAAATCATTCTTTCACCCAGCCACACAGAAAATCATTCTTTCATCCAGCCACACAGCAAAACGAAAGGCCAGAAAATCATTCTTTCACCAGCCACACAGCAAAACGAAAGGCCAGAAAATCATTCTTTCCACCCAGCCACACAGCAAACGAAAGGCCGAAAATCATTCTTTCACCCAGCCACACAGCAAACGAAGGCGAAAAATCATTCTTTCATCCAGCCACACAGCAAAACGAAAGGCGAAAATCACATTCTTTCATCCAGCCACAGCAAAAAGATGCAAAATCATTTCTTTCACCCCAGCCACACAGCAAAACGAAAAGCCAGAAAATCATTCTTTCATCAACCCACACAGAAAACGAAAGCCAGAAAATCATTCTTTCATCCAGCCACACAGCAAAACGAAAGGCCGAAAATCATTCTTTTCACCCAGCCACACAGCAAAACGAAAGGCCAGAAAATCATTCTTTTCACCCACGTAGGCACACAGCAAAACGAAAAATGAAAAATCATTCTTTCATTCAGTTACACAGCAAAACGAAAGCCGAAAAATCATTCTTTCATCCAGCCACACAGCAAAACGAAAGGGGCCAGGGAAAAAATCATTCTTTCATCCAGCCACACAGCAAAACGAAAGGCCAGAAAAATCGTTCTTTCCCAGCCACACAGCAAAACGAAAGGCCAGAAAAATCATTCTACCCCAACCACACAGCAAACGAAAGGCCAGAAAAATCGTTCTTTCACCCAACCACACACCTTAAACGAAAGGCCAGAAAATCATTATTTCACGCAACCACACAGCAAAACGAAAAGCCAGAAGAAAATCATTCTTTCATCAACCACAGCAAAACGAAGGCAAAACCCAAGGCAAACGAAAATGAAAATCATTCTTTCATCCAGCCACACAGCAAAACGAAAGGCCAGAAAATCATTCTTTCACCAGCCACACAGCAAAACGAAAGGCCGAAAATCATTCTTTCGCAGCCACAGCAACAAAATCAGCTGCCCAACCACACAGCAAAACGAAAAGCCAGAAAATCATTCTTTCATCCCAGCCACACAGCAAAACGAAAAATCATTCTTGGCAAAACGAAGAAATCATTCTTTCATCCAGCCACACAGCAAAACGAAGGCCAGAAAATCATTCTTTCACCCAGCCACACAGCAAAACGAAAGAACAGAAAATCGTTCTTTCGTCATTCCACCACACCAGCAAAACGAAAGGCCAGAAAATCATTCTTTCACCCCAGCCACACAGCAAAACGAAAGGCCAGAAAATCGTTCTTTCATCCACCCCACCACAAAACGAAAAGGAAAATCCAGAAAATCATTCTTTCACCCCAGCCACACAGCAAAACGAAAGGCCAATCATTCTTTCACCCAGCCAAAACGAAAGGCCAGAAAATCTCATTCTTTCATCCAGCCACACAGCAAAACGAAAGGCCAGAAAAATCATTCTTTCATCCAGCCACACACAGCAAAACGAAAAGGCCAGAAAATCGTTCTTTCACCCCAACCACACAGTAAAACGAAAGGCTGAAAATCATTCTTTCATCCAGCCACACAGCAAAACGAAGGCCATTCTTTCATCCAGCCAAAATCATTTCTTTCACCCAGCCACAGCAAAACGAAAGGCAAAAATCATTCTTTCACCCAGCCACACGGCAAAACGAAAAGGCCAGAAAATCATTCTTTCACCCACCCACAATGCAAAACGAAGGCCAAAAAATCATTCTTTCATCCAACCACAGCAAAAACGAAAAGCGAAAAATCGACCCAGGCCAAGAAAACCATTCTTTCACCCAGGCACACAGCAAAACGAAAGAGCCAGAAAATCATTCTTTTCACCCAGCCACACAGCAAAACGAAAGGCAAGAAAACCATTCTTTCATCCAGCCACACAGCAAAACGAAAAGCCAGAAAATCATTCTTTCACCCAGCCACACAGCAAAACGAAAGCCCGAAAATCGTTCTTTCACCCAGCCACAAGTAAAACGAACGACCAGAGAAAAACGTTCTTTCACCCAGCCACACAGCAAAAATCATTCTTTCATCCAGCCACACAGCAAAACGAAGGCGAAAATCGTTCTTTCACCCAGCCACACAGCAAAACGAAAGGCCAGAAAATCATTCTTTCACCCAGCCACAGCAAAACGAAAGGCCAGAAAATCATTCTTTCACCCAGCCACACAACAAAACAAAAAATCATTCTTTCATCCAGCCAAGGCCGAAAAAAAAATCATTCTTTCACCAGGCACACAACAAACGAAAATCATTCTTTCATCCAGGCAAAACAAAGGCAAAAATCGTTCTTTCACCCAGCCACACAGCAAAAACGAAAGGCCAAAAATCATTCTTTCACCCATCCACCCCACAGCAAAACGAAAGGCCAGAAAATCATTCTTTCACCCAGCCACACAGCAAAACGAAAGGCCAAAGAAAATCATTCTTTCACAACCACACAGCAAAACGAAAGGCCAGAAAAACGTTCTTTCATCCAACCACACAGCAAACAAAAAGCCAAAAATCATTCGACCCAACCCCTGTAAAACGAAAGGCGAAAATCATTCTTTTTCACCCAGCCACACAGCAAAACGAAAGGCCAGAAAATCATTCTTTCACCCCAGCCACACAACAAAACGAAAGGCCAGAAAAAATCATTCTTTCACCACACAGCAAAACGAAAGGCCAAAATTCATTCTTTCATCCATTTTAGAAAACGAAAGCCAGAAAAATCATTCTTTCGCAGCCACAGCCAAGGCCACAGCAAAACGAAAATCATTCTTTCGCAACCACAGTAAAATCGTTCTCGTCAATACCCCAGCCAAACAGCAAAGAAAAATCATTCTTTCATCCAGCCACACAGCAAAACGAAAACGGCCAGAAAAATCATTCTTTCACCCAGCCACACAGCAAAACGAAAGGCCAGAAAATCATTCTTTCACCCAGCCACAGCAAACGAAAGGCCCAGAAAATCGTTATTTCACCCATCCACAACCAAAACGAAAGGCCAGAAAATCGTTCTTTCACCCCACACAGCAAAACGAAAGGCCAGAAAATCATTCTTTCATCCACCACAAAACGAAAAACAAAAATCATTCTTCATCCAGAACAGGCGAAAGGCCAAAAATTGTTCTTTCATCCAGCCACACACAGCAAAACGAAAGGCCAGAAAAATCGTTCTTTCATCCAGCCCACAGCAAAACGAAAGGCCAGAAAATCATTCTTTCATCCAGCCACAGCAAAACGAAAAGCCAGAAAATCATTCTTTCATCCAGCCACACAGCAAAACGAAAGGCCAGAAAATCATTCTTTCGGCCAGCCACACAGCAAAACGAAAGGCCAGAAAATCATTCTTTCGTCCAGCCACACAGCAAAACGAAAGGCCAGAAATCATTCTTTCATCCAGCCACACAGCAAACGAAAGGCCAGAAAATCATTCTTTCATCAGCCACACAGCAAAACGAAAGGCCAGAAAATCGTTCTTTCATCCAGCCACGGCGCAAAACGAAGGCCAGAAAATCATTCTTTCACCCCAGCCACACAGTAAAACGAAAAGGCCATGAAAATCATTCTTTCATCCAGCCACACAAAACGAAAGGCCAGAAAATCATTCTTTCACCCAGCCACAAAACAAAGCAAAACGAACAAGGCCCAGAAAATCATTCTTTCACCCAGCCACACAGCAAAACGAAAGGCCAGAAAATCATTCTTTCATCCAGCCACACAGCAAACGAAAGGCCAGAAAATCATTCTTTCACCCCAGCCAAAGGCCAGCAAAACGAAACGAAAAGGCCAGAAAATCATTCTTTCATCCAGCCACACACAGCAAAACGAAAGGCCAGAAAATCATTCTTTCATCCCACACAGCAAAACGAAAAACATTCTTTCATCCTCACAGCAAAACGAAAGGCCAGAAAATCATTCTTTCATCCAGCCACAGCAAAACGAAAGGCCAAAACGAAACAGCAAAAACGAAAGGCCAGAAAAACATTCTTTCATCCAGCCACACAGCAAAACGAAAGGCCAGAAAATCATTCTTTCATCCAGCCACACACAGCAAAACGAAAGGCCAGAAAATCATTCTTTCACCCAGCCACACAGCAAAACGAAAGGCCAGAAAATCATTCTTTCATCCAGCCACACAGCAAAACGAAAGAAAACATTCTTTCCCAGCCAAAAAAACGAAAGGTCTGAAAAATCATTCTTTCATCCAGCCACACAGCAAAACGAAAGGCCAGAAAATCATTCTTTCACCCAGCCACACAGCAAAACGAAAAGGCCAGAAAATCCCATTCTTTCACCCCAGCCAAAGGCCAAAATCGCAAAAAAGACGAAAGGCCAGAAAATCATTCTTTCATCCAGCCACACAGCAAAACGAAAAGCCAGAAAATCGTTCTTTCACCCAGCCACACAGTAAAACGAAAAATCATTTTTCACCCAGCCACAGAAAATCCATTCTTTCATCCAGCCACACAGCAAAACGAAAGGCCAGAAAAAATCATTCTTTCAAACACAGCAAAACGAAAGGCCAGAAAAATAATTCTTTCATCACACAGCCACATTCTTTCACCCAGCAAAACGAAAAGGCCAGAAAATCATTCTTTCATCCCACACAGCCGACACAGCAAAACGAAAGGCCAGAAAATCATTCTTTCACCCAGGCACACCAGCAAAACGAAAGGCCAGAAAATCATTCTTTCATCCAGCCACAGCAAAACGAAAGAAAATCATTCTTTCATCCACAGCAAAACGAAAAGGCGAAAATCATTCTTTCATCCAACCACACAGCAAAACGAAAGGCCAGAAAATCATTCTTTCATCCACAGCCACACAGCAAAACGAAACGAAGGCCAGAAAATCATTCTTTCATCCAGCCACACAGCAAACAAAGAAAATCATTCTTTCGCAACCACACAGCAAAAACGAAAGGAAAATCGTTCTCACCCCCAGCCACACAGCAAAACGAAAATCATTCTTTCACCCAGGCCAGAAAATCATTCTTTCATCCAGCCACACAGCAAAACGAAAGGCCAGAAAATCATTCTTTCACCCAGCCACACAGCAAAACGAAAAGAACAGAAAATCATTCTTTCATCCAGCCACACAGCAAACGAAAGGCCAGAAAATCATTCTTTCATCCAGCCACACAGCAAAACGAAAGGCCAGAAAATCATTCTTTCATCCAGCCACACAAAAAGGCAAAAATCGAGCCAAGGCCCAGAAAATCATTCTTTCACCCAGCCACACAGCAAAACGAAAGGCCAGAAAATCATTCTTTCACCCAGCCACACAGCAAAACGAAGGCCAGAAAATCATTCTTTCATCCAGCCACACAGCAAAACGAAAGGCCAGAAAATCATTCTTTCATCCAGCCACACAGCAAAACGAAAGGCCAGAAAATCATTCTTTTTCACCCAGCCACACAGCAAAACGAAAGGCCAGAAAATCATTCTTTCAGCCACACAGCCACACAGCAAAACGAAAGGCCAGAAAAACGTTCTTTCACCCAGAAAAATCCACCAGCCACACAGCAAAACGAAAGGCCATCCAGCCACAAAAAACGAAAGGCCAGAAAAATCATTCTTTCATCCAGCCACACAGCAAAACGAAAGGCCAGAAAACCATTCTTTCATCCAGCCACACACAGCAAAACGAAAGGCCAGAAAATCATTCTTTCACACCCAACCACACAACAAAACGAAAGGCCAGAAAATCATTCTTTCACCCAGCCACACAGCAAAACGAAAGGCCAGAAAATCATTCTTTCATCCAGCCACACAGCAAAACGAAAGGCCAGAAAATCATTCTTTCATCCAGCCACACACAAAAACGAAAGGCTGAAAATCCACCAGCAAAAACGAAAGGCCAGAAAATCATTCTTTCACCCAGCCACAGCAAACGAAAGGCCAGAAAATCATTCTTTCATCCAGCCACACAGCAAAACGAAAGGCCAGAAAATCATTCTTTCATCCAGCCACACAGCAAAAAACGAAAGGCCAGAAAAATCGTTCTTTCACCCAGCCACACAGCAAAACGAAAGGCCAGAAAATCGTTCATTCATCCAGCCACAGCAAAACGAAAGGCCAAAAAATCATTCTTTCACCCAGCCACAGCAAAACGAAAGGCCAGAAAATCATTCTTTCACCCAGCCACAGCAAACGAAAGGCCAGAAAATCATTCTTTCATCCAGCCACACAGCAAAACGAAAGGCCATCATTCTTTCACCCAGCCACACACAAAAAACGAAAGGCCAGAAAATCATTCTTTCACCCAGCCACACAGCAAAACGAAAGGCCAGAAAATCATTCTTTCACCCAGCCACACCCACAGCAGCAAAACGAAAGGCCAGAAAAATCATTCTTTCATCCAGCCACACAGCAAAACGAAAGGCCAGAAAATCATTCTTTCACCCAGCCACACAGCAAAACGAAAAGGCCAGAAAAAATCATTCTTTCATCCAGCCACACAGCAAAACGAAAGGCCAGAAAATCATTCTTTCACCCAGCCACACAGCAAAACGAAAGGCCAGAAAATCATTCTTTCATCCAGCCACACAGCAAAACGAAAGGCCAGAAAATCATTCTTTCACCCAGCCACACAGCAAAACGAAAGGCCAGAAAATCATTCTTTCACCCAGCCACACAGCAAAACGAAAGGCCAGAAAATCATTCTTTCACCCAGCCACACAGCAAAACGAAAGGCCAGAAAATCATTCTTTCGCATCCAGCCACACAGCAAAACGAAAGGCCAGAAAATCGTTCTTTCACCCCACACCAAAACGAAAGGCAGAAAATCAAAACGAAACGAAAGGCCAGAAAAATCATTCTTTCATCCAGCCACACAGCAAAACGAAAGGCCAGAAAATCATTCTTTCACCCAGCCACACAGCAAAACGAAAGGCCAGAAAAATCATTCTTTCACCAGCCACACAGCAAAACGCAAAGGCCAGAAAATCATTCTTTCACCCAGCCACACAAAAACGAAAGGCCAGAAAATCATTCTTTCACCCAGCCACAACGAAAAACGAAAAAAGAAAATCATTCTTTCCAGCCACACAGCAAAACGAAAGGCCAGAAAATCATTCTTTCACCCAGCCACAGCAAAACGAAAGGCCAGAAAATCATTCTTTCACCCAGCCACACAGCAAAAAAGGCCAAAAATCATTCTTTCAAACAGCAAAACGAAAGGCCAGAAAATCATTCTTTCATCCAGCCACACAGCAAAACGCAAAAATCGAACAGGCCAGAAAAAATCATTCTTTCATCCAGCCACACAGCAAAACGAAAGGCCAGAAAATCATTCTTTCACCCAGCCACAGCAAAACAAAACCAGAAAATCATTTTTCATCCAGCCACACAGAAAAAAACCAGAAAATCATTCTTTCATCCAGCCACAGCAAAACGAAAAGCCAGAAAATCATTCTTTCATCCAGCCAAAAAAACGAAAGGCCAGAAAATCATTCTTTCACCCAGCCACACAGCAAAACGAAAGGCCAGAAAATCATTCTTTCATCCAGCCACAGCAAAACGAAAGGGCAGAAAATCATTCTTTCATCCACACACAGCAAAACGAAAGGCCAGAAAATCATTCTTTCACCCAGCCACACAGCAAAACGAAAGGCCAGAAAATCATTCTTTCATCCAGCCACACAGCAAAACGAAAGGCCAGAAAATCATTCTTTCACCCAGCCACACAGCAAAAACGAAAGGCCAGAAAATCATTCTTTCACCCAGCCACACAGCAAAACGAAAGGCCAGAAAAATCATTCTTTCATCCCAGCCACACACAGCAAAACGAAAGGCCAGAAAATCATTCTTTCACCCAGCCACAGCAAAACGAAAGGCCAGAAAATCATTCTTTCATCCAGCCACACAGCAAAACGAAAGGCCAGAAAATCATTCTTTCACCCAGCCACACAGCAAAACGAAAGGCCAAAAATCATTCTTTCATCCAGCCACACAGCAAAACGAAAGGCCAGAAAATCATTCTTTCACCCAGCCACACAGCAAAACGAAAGGCCAGAAAATCATTCTTTCATCCAGCCACACACAGCAAAACGAAAGGCCAGAAAATCATTCTTTCATCCAGCCACACAGCAAAACGAAAGGCCAAAAAATCATTCTTTCACCCAGCCACACAGCAAAACGAAAGGCTAGAAAACCATTCTTTCACCCAGCCACACAGCAAAACGAAAGGCCAGAAAAATCATTCTTTCATCCAGCCACACAGCAAAACGAAAGGCCAGAAAATCATTCTTTCACCCAGCCACACAGCAAAACGAAAGGCCAGAAAAATCATTCTTTCATCCAGCCACACAGCAAAACGAAAGGCCAGAAAATCATTCTTTCACCCAGCCACACAGCAAAACGAAAGGCCAGAAAATCATTCTTTCATCCAGCCACACAAAAACGAAAGGCCAGAAAATCATTCTTTCATCCAGCCACACAGCAAAACGAAAGGCCAGAAAATCATTCTTTCACCCAGCCAAACACAGCAAAACGAAAGGCCAAAAGAAAATCATTCTTTCACCCAGCCACACAGCAAAACGAAAGGCCAGAAAATCATTCTTTCACCCAGCCACACAGCAAAACGAAAAGGCCAGAAAATCATTCTTTCACCCAGCCACACAGCAAAACGAAAGGCCAGAAAATCATTCTTTCACCCAGCCACACAGCAAAACGAAAGGCCAGAAAATCATTCTTTCATCCAGCCACACAGCAAAACGAAAGGCCAGAAAATCATTCTTTCACCCAGCCACACAGCAAAAACGAAAGGCCAGAAAAATCATTCTTTCACCCAGCCACACAGCAAAACGAAAGGCCAGAAAATCATTCTTTCACCCAGCCACACAGCAAAACGAAAGGCCAGAAAAATCATTCTTTCATCCAGCCACAAAAAACGAAAGGCCAGAAAATCATTCTTTCACCCAGCCACACAAAAACGAAAGGCCAGAAAATCATTCTTTCCCAGCCACACAGCCAAACGAAAAAGGCCAGAAAATCATTCTTTCATCCAGCCACAGCAAAACGAAAGGCCAGAAAATCATTCTTTCACCCAGCCACACAGCAAAACGAAAAGGCCAGAAAATCATTCTTTCACCCAGCCACACAGCAAAACGAAAGGCCAGAAAATCATTCTTTCACCCAGCCACACAGCAAAACGAAAGGCCAGAAAAATCATTCTTTCATCCAGCCACACAGCAAAAACGAAAGGCCAGAAAATCATTCTTTCACCCAGCCACACAGCAAAACGAAAACGGCCAGAAAATCATTCTTTCACCCAGCCACACAGCAAAACGAAAGGCCAGAAAATCATTCTTCATCCAGCCACAAAACAAAGGCAAAAATCGAAAGGCCAGAAAATCATTCTTTCACCCAGCCACACAGCAAAACGAAAGGCCAGAAAATCATTCTTTCACCCAGCCACACAGCAAAACGAAAGGCCAGCCACCCAGCCACACAGCAAAACGAAAGGCCAGAAAATCATTCTTTCATCCAGCCACACACAGCAAAACGAAAGGCCAGAAAATCATTCTTTCATCCAGCCACACAGCAAAACGAAAGGCCAGAAAATCATTCTTTCACCCAGCCACACAGCAAAACGAAAGGCCAGAAAATCATTCTTTCACCCAGCCACACAAAGCAAAACGAAAGGCCGAAAGAAAATCATTCTTTCACCCAGCCACACAGCAAAACGAAAGGCCAGAAAATCATTCTTTCACCCAGCCACACACAGCAAAACGAAAGGCCAGAAAATCATTCTTTCACCCAGCCACAGCAAAACGAAAGGCCAGAAAATCATTCTTTCACCCAGCCACACAGCAAAACGAAAGGCCAGAAAATCATTCTTTCACCCAGCCACACAGCAAAACGAAAAAAAATCATTCGAAAGCAAAACGAAAGGCCAGAAAATCATTCTTTCACCCAGCCACACAGCAAAACGAAAGGCCAGAAAATCATTCTTTCACCCAGCCACACAGCAAAACGAAAGGCCAGAAAATCATTCTTTCACCCAGCCACACAGCAAAACGAAAGGCCAGAAAATCATTCTTTCATCCAGCCACACAGCAAAAACGAAAGGCCAGAAAATCATTCTTTCACCCAGCCACACAGCAAAAAAGGCCAGAAAAATCATTCTTTCACCCAGCCACACAGCAAAACAGAAAAAAATCATTCTTTCACCCAGCCACACAGCAAAACGAAAGGCCAGAAAATCATTCTTTCATCCCAGCCACACAGCAAAACGAAAGGCCAGAAAATCATTCTTTCACCCAGCCACACAGCAAAAACGAAAGGCCAGAAAATCATTCTTTCACCCAAACACAGCAAAACGAAAGGCCAAAAATCATTCTTTCACCCCAGCCACACAGCAAAACGAAAGGCCAGAAAATCATTCTTTCCCCAGCCACACAGCAAAACGAAAGGCCAGAAAATCATTCTTTCATCCCAGCCACACAGCAAAACGAAAATTATTCTTTCACCCAGAAAAAACGAAAGGCGAAAATCATTCTTTCACCCCACACAGCAAAACGAAAGGCCAGCAAAACCACACAGCAAAACGAAAGGCCAGAAAAATCATTCTTTCACCCAGCCACAGCAAAACGAAAAGGCCAGAAAATCATTCTTTCACCCAGCCACACATAAAACGTGAAAACGGCCAGAAAATCATTCTTTCACCCAGCCACACAGCAAAACGAAAAGGCCAGAAAATCATTCTTTCACCCAGCCACACAGCAAAAACGAAAGGCCAGAAAATCATTCTTTCACCCAGCCACACAGCAAAACGAAAGGCCAGAAAATCATTCTTTCACCCAGCCACAGCAAAACGAAAGGCCAAAAAATCCAGCCACACAGCAAAACGAAAGGCCAGGAAAAATCATTCTTTCATCCAGCCACAGCAAAACGAAAGGCCAGAAAATCATTCTTTCATCCAGCCACACAGCAAAACGAAAGGCCAGAAAATCAAAAGCAAAACGAAAGGCCAGAAAATCATTCTTTCACCCAGCCACACAGCAAAACGAAAGGCCAGAAAATCATTCTTTCACCCAGCCACACAGCAAAAATCGAAAAAACGAAAGGCCAGAAAATCATTCTTTCCAGCCACAGCAGCAAAACGAAAGGCCAGAAAATCATTTCTTTCACCCAGCAAAAAAACGAAAGGCCAGAAAATCATTCTTTCACCCAGCCACACAGCAAAACGAAAGGCCAAAGAAAAATCATTCTTTCACCCAGCCACACAGCAAAAACGAAAGGCCAGAAAATCATTCTTTCATCCAGCCACACAGCAAAAAACGAAAATCAAAATCATTCTTTCATCCAGCCACACAGCAAAACGAAAGGCCAGAAAATCATTCTTTCACCCAGCCACACAAAACGCAAAACGAAAGGCCAGAAAATCATTCTTTCATCCAGCCACAGCAAAACGAAAGGCCAGAAAATCATTCTTTCATCCAGCCACACAGCAAAACGAAAGGCCAGAAAATCATTCTTTCCAACCACACAGCAAAACGAAAACGGCCAGAAAATCATTCTTTCACCCAGCCACACAGCAAAACGAAAGAAAAACGCCTTTTCACCCAGAAAAAAACGAAAGGCCTGGAAATCATTCTTTCATCCAGCCACACAAAACGAAAGGCCAGAAAATCATTCTTTCACCCAAACACAGCAAAACGAAAGGCCAGAAAATCATTCTTTCACCCAGCCACAGCAAAACGAAAGGCCAGAAAAAAATCATTCTTTTCACCCAGCCACACAGCAAAACGAAAGGCCAGAAAATCATTCTTTCATCCAGCCACACAGCAAACGAAAGGCCAGAAAATCATTCTTTCACCCAGCCACACAGCAAAACAAAGAACAGAAAATCATTCTTTCATCCAGCCACACAGCAAAACGAAAGGCCAGAAAATCATTCTTTCACCCAGCCACACAGCAAAAAACGAAAGGCCAGAAAATCATTCTTTCACCCATCCACACAGCAAAACGAAAGGCCAGAAAATCATTCTTTCATCCAGCCACACAGCAAAAAAGGCCAGAAAATCATTCTTTCACCCAGCCACACAGAAAAACGAAAAGCCCAGAAAATCCATTCTTTCATCCAGCCACACAGCAAAACGAAAGGCCAGAAAATCATTCTTTCATCCAGCCACACAGCAAAACGAAAGGCCAGAAAATCATTCTTTCATCCAGCCACACAGCAAAACGAAAGGCCAGAAAATCATTCTTTCATCCAGCCACACAGCAAAACGAAAGGCCAGAAAATCATTCTTTCATCCAGCCACACAGCAAAACGAAATCTTTCACCCAGCCACAGCAAAACGAAAGGCCAGAAAATCATTCTTTCATCCAGCCACACAGCAAAACGAAAGGCCAGAAAATCATTCTTTCACCCAGCCACAGCAAAACGAAAGGCCAGAAAATCATTCTTTCACCCAGCCACACAGCAAAACGAAAGGCCAGAAAATCATTCTTTTTCATCCAGCCACACAGCAAAACGAAAGGCCAGAAAATCATTCTTTCATCCAGCCACACAGCAAAACGAAAGGCCAGAAAATCATTCTTTCATCCAGCCACACAGCAAAACGAAAGGCCAGAAAAATCATTCTTTCATCCAGCCAAAGCAAAAACGAAAGGCCAGAAAATCATTCTTTCATCCAGCCACACAGCAAAACGAAATGCCAGAAAATCATTCTTTCACCCAGCCACACAGCAAAACGAAAGGCCAGGAAATCATTCTTTCATCCAGCCACACAGCAAAACGAAAGGCCAGAAAATCATTCTTTCATCCAGCCACACAGCAAAACGAAAGGCCAGAAAATCATTCTTTCATCCAGCCACACAGCAAAACGCCAGAAAAAATCATTCTTTCATCCAGCCACACAGCAAAACGAAATGCCAGAAAATCATTCTTTCATCCAGCCACACAGCAAAACGAAAGGCCAGAAAATCATTCTTTCACCCAGCCACACAGCAAAACGAAAGGCCAGAAAATCATTCTTTCATCCAGCCACACAGCAAAACGAAAGGCCAGAAAATCATTCTTTCATCCAGCCACACAGCAAAACGAAAGGCCAGAAATCATTCTTTCATCCAGCCACACAGCAAAACGAAAGGCCAGAAAATCATTCTTTCATCCAGCCACACAGCAAAAACGAAAGGCCAGAAAATCATCCAGCCACACAGCAAAACGAAAGGCCAGAAAATCTTTCATCCAGCCACACAGCAAAACGAAAAGGCCAGAAAATCATTCTTTCATTCGAAAGGCCAGAAAATTCATCCAGCCACACAGCAAACGAAAGGCCAGAAAATCATTCTTTCATCCAGCCACACAGCAAAACGAAAGGCCAGAAAATCATTCTTTCATCCAGCCACACAGCAAAACGAAAGGCCAGAAAATCATTCTTTCACCCAGCCACACAGCAAAACGAAAGGCCAGAAAATTTCATCCAGCCACACAGCAAAACGAAAAGCCAGAAAATTCTTTCATCCAGCCACACAGCAAAACGAAAGGCCAGAAAATCATTCTTTCATCCAGCCACACAGCAAAACGAAAAAACCAGAAAATCATTCTTTCATCCAAGGCCACACATCCAGCAAAAAACGAAAGGCCAGAAAATCATTCTTTCATCCAGCAAAACGAAAGGCCAGAAAATCATTCTTTCATCCAGCCACACAGCAAAACGAAATGCCAGAAAATCATTCTTTCATCCAGCCACACAGCAAAACGAAAGGCCAGAAAATCATTCTTTCATCCAGCCACACAGCAAAACGAAAGGGGCCAGAAAATCCATCCAAAAAAACGAAAGGCTTTCATCCTTTCATCCAGCACACAGCAAAACGAAAGGCCAGAAAATCATTCTTTCATCCAGCCACACAGCAAAACGAAAAGGCCAGAAAATCATTCTTTCATCCAGCCACACAGCAAAACGAAAGGCCAGAAAATCATTCTTTCATCCAGCCACACAGCAAAACGAAAGGCCAGAAAATCATTCTTTCATCCAGCCACACAGCAAAACTTTCATCCAGCCACAGAAAACGAAAGGCCAGAAAATCATTCTTTCATCCAGCCACAAAAAACGAAAGGCCATTCTTTCATCCAGCCACACAGCAAAACGAAAAAATCATTCTTTTCACCCAGGCCAGAAAATCATTCTTTCATCCAGCCACACAGCAAAACGAAAGGCCAGAAAATCATTCTTTCATCCAGCCACACAGCAAAAACGAAAGGCCAGAAAAATCATTCTTTTCATCCAGCCACAGCAAAACGAAAATGCCAGAAAATCATTCTTTCATCCAGCCACACAGCAAAACGAAAGGCCAGAAAATCATTCTTTTCATCCAGCCACACAGCAAAACGAAAGGCCAGAAAATCATTCTTTCATCCAGCCACACAGCAAAACGAAAGGCCAGAAAATCATTCTTTCATCCAGCCACACAGCAAAACGAAAGGCCAGAAAATCATTCTTTCATCCAGCCACACAGCAAAACGAAAGGCCAGAAAATCATTCTTTCATCCAGCCACACAGCAAAACGAAAGGCCAGAAAATCATTCTTTCATCCAGCCACACAGCAAAACGAAAGGCCAGAAAATCATTCTTTCATCCAGCCACACAGCAAAACGAAAGCAAAACGAAAGGCCAGAAAATCATTCTTTCATCCAGCCACACAAAAACCAGCAAAACGAAAGGCCAGAAAATCATTCTTTCATCCAGCCACACAGCAAAACACAGAAAAAAGGCCAGAAAATCATTCTTTCATCCAGCCACACAGCAAAAACGAAAGGCCAGAAAATCATTCTTTCATCCAGCCACACAGCAAAACGAAAGGCCAGAAAATCATTCTTTCATCCAGCCACACAGCAAAACGAAAGGCCAGAAAATCATTCTTTCATCCAGCCACACAGCAAAACGAAAGGCCAAAAATCATTCTTTCATCCAGCCACACAGCAAAACGAAAGGCCAGAAAATCATTCTTTCATCCAGCCACACAGCAAAACGAAAGGCCAGGAAAGGCCATTCTTTCATCCAGCCACACAGCAAAACGAAAATGCCAGAAAAACCAAACATTTTTCATCCAGCCACACAGCAAACGAAAAGGCCAGAAAATCATTCTTTTCACCCAACACAAAAAACGAAAGGCCAGAAAATCATTCTTTCATCCAGCCACACAGCAAAACGAAAGGCCAGAAAATCATTCTTTCATCCAGCCACACAGCAAAACGAAAGGCCAGAAAATCATTCTTTCATCCAGCCACACAGCAAAACGAAAGGCCAGAAAATCATTCTTTCATCCAGCCACAGCAAAACGAAAGGCCAGAAAATCATTCTTTCATCCAGCCACACAGCAAAACGAAAGGCCAGAAAATCATTCTTTCATCCAGCCACACAGCAAAACGAAAGGCCAGAAAATCATTCTTTCATCCAGCCACACAGCAAAACGAAAGGCCAGAAAATCATTCTTTCATCCAGCCACACAGCAAAACGAAAGGGCCAGAAAATCATTCTTTCATCCAGCCACACAGCAAAACGAAAGGCCAGAAAAATCATTCTTTCATCCAGCCACACAGCAAAAACGAAAGGCCAGAAAATCATTCTTTCATCCAACCACACAGCAAAACGAAAGGCCAGAAAATCATTCTTTCATCCAGCCACACAGCAAAACGAAAGGCCAGAAAATCATTCTTTCACCCAGCCACACAGCAAAACGAAAGGCCAGAAAATCATTCTTTCATCCAGCCACACAGCAAAACGAAAGGCCAGAAAATCATTCTTTCACCCAGCCACACAGCAAAACGAAAGGCCAGAAAATCATTCTTTCATCCAGCCACAGCAAAACGAAAGGCCAGAAAATCATTCTTTCATCCAGCCACACAGCAAAACGAAAGGCCAGAAAATCATTCTTTCATCCAGCCACACAGCAAAACGAAAGGCCAGAAAATCATTCTTTCATCCAGCCACACAGCAAAACGAAAGGCCAGAAAATCATTCTTTCATCCAGCCACACAGCAAAACGAAAGGCCAGAAAATCATTCTTTCATCCAGCCACACAGCAAAACGAAAGGCCAGAAAATCATTCTTTCCAGCCACACAGCCACAAAGCAAAAATCAATCCAGGCACAGAAAATCATTCTTTCATCCAGCCACACAGCAAAACGAAAGGCCAGAAAAATCCACCCAGCCACACAGCAAAAACGAAAGGCCAGAAAATCATTCTTTCATCCAGCCACAGCAAAACGAAAGGCCAGAAAATCATTCTTTCACCCAGCCACACAGCAAAACGAAAGGCCAGAAAATCATTCTTTCATCCAGCCACACAGCAAAACGAAAGGCCAGAAAATCATTCTTTCACCCAGCCACACAGCAAAACGAAAGGCCAGAAAAATCATTCTTTCATCCAGCCACACAGCAAAAAAAGGCGAAAATCATTCCACCCAGACAAATCATTCTTCTTTCATCAGCCACACAGCAAAACGAAAGGCCAGAAAATCATTCTTTCACCCAGCCACACAGCAAAACGAAAGGCCAGAAAATCATTCTTTCATCCAGCCACACAGCAAAACGAAAGGCCAGAAAATCATTCTTTCATCCAGCCACACAGCAAAACGAAAGGCCAGAAAATCATTCTTTCATCCAGCCACACAGCAAAACGAAAGGCCAGAAAATCATTCTTTCATCCAGCCACAGCAAAACGAAAGGCAAAACGAAAGGCCAGAAAATCATTCTTTCATCCAGCCACACAGCAAAACGAAAGGCCAGAAAATCATTCTTTCATCCAGCCACACAGCAAAACGAAAGGCCAGAAAATCATTCTTTCATCCAGCCACACAGCAAAACGAAAGGCCAGAAAATCATTCTTTCACCCAGCCACACAGCAAAACGAAAGGCCAGAAAATCATTCTTTCATCCAGCCACACAGCAAAACGAAAGGCCAGAAAATCATTCTTTCATCCAGCCACACAGCAAAACGAAAGGCCAGAAAATCATTCTTTCATCCAGCCACACAGCAAAACGAAAATCGTTCCAGAAAATCATTCTTTCATCCAGCCACACAGCAAAACGAAAGGCCAGAAAATCATTCTTTCACCCAGGCACACAGCAAAACGAAAGGCCAGAAAATCATTCTTTCACCCAGCCACACAGCAAAACGAAAGGCAAGAAAATCATTCTTTCATCATCAAAACAAAGCCACACATCCAGCCACACAGCAAAACGAAAGGCCAGAAAATCATTCTTTCACCCAGGCACACAGCAAAACGAAAGGCCAGAAAATCATTCTTTCACCCAGCCACACAGCAAAACGAAAGGCCAGAAAATCATTCTTTCATCCAGCCACACAGCAAAATGAAAGGCCTGAAAATCATTCTTTCATCCAGCCACACAGCAAAAGACAATTAAACTGTGATCGTGACCAAGACATTATCTAAAATGCAGATGATAAAAAGAATCTATGGAGCGGCTTGCAAGTTCAGAAAAAAAACATTAAACGTTTGGAATCCAGAAGCATCGATATTTGAAATTTCCAGACCAAATCAGTGTGCAGAACGAACAATGAAATGATTTCAAGTGCATTATGACGTCTGTAAAAAGAAGGAGAAAGTTCAGCTTCTATTTATTTTCTCTAACAAAACGCAATAATTTTATATTATTCTATAATTATGCTAAATATTCCATATTCTTATTCTTACTTGTAGATGAAAGTTTGCAATTATTTATTTGTAAATTTCTATGTTATGCTCTAGCAATAAAATGTTAAAATAAATAAGTACTATCCCATTACATCTTTAGCAATACACACACACACACACACATATATATATATATATATATATATATATATATGAATATGGGGAGCATGCATGTGTGTGTATGTATAGGCATTTCAGGAATCATGACCTTTTATTTTTTTCTTAATCCTATATATTTTAGTACATTAAACGTTTTCATTGGATATTTTAGCAGACACTTTATTTATTTAAAACGATATTTAACTTCGCCTACTACCCTGAATGTTTTAAAATTACGATGAGCGAAAATGTCTGGAATCGGTTGGATTCGAACTTGTGTCCACCATTGCAGGAGAAATTGCCGTTTGATTCCACGTGCTTTTGATCATTAAGGTGTTAAGTGCTTTATAGTCAAATAAGCCTTTAAAGCACGCTTTACCCATTCAGATTGCTTTGAAATTCCTAATTTCTCGGTTTAGTTTCCGAAACGTTATTTTTGTGGATATCCATATGTGAGAAGACGCTCCACTTCTATTTTATTTTGTATACAGGCCTGATCATTCGAGAAATTTTCTTAACAAGAAATGTGCCCTCCAACAGTATTCAAACTTGCATCTACCTTTGCTTGATTATGAAGCTCTTCGCAGTCAAGTGGTCAAATGTACATTGGAAAAACAACAACGGTTTCTCTAGCAGGGTGCGACACAAGTTCGCAATCATGAAGAATTGCGCATTTTTCCTTAAGAAGATTGGTCGAATATTCAGACCGGTGTCCAAATAAATGATGTTTAAAATAAGCAGAGCGCCTATTTAATTGTGACTGTCTACTAGAAATAATATTTAAAGTAATACACATTTACGCACGCATAATAAATATGACTGTATATGCGAGTGCAGCAATAATACAAATTTCATTAATTATATTATTTATATTCAAATTAATGCCTTTAATTTTGTTATAATCAAAACGTTTTATACTCAGTCCATGTTTTAGGAAGAAACTAAGCAGTACAAAATAAAAAAAATACGCTTTCTACTTAACGATAGATGAGGAACGAGAAAAATCTATATACGGGGTAAAATAACGGGTCCAGATAAAAATTCCTAGAATGTCAGCTGGACTGGTTTCTTAATCATCTTAAAAGCGGCCTTCGTATCCGATGGTGCCAGTATGGTAGAGGGGATAGCTAATCTCCATTGCCGACACGTGTTCAGGCATATTTGTGTTTGTTCAATACGCACAGAGCCGACCTGCGTTTTATACTGCAGCTATACTGAGCGGACGTTAGTTATAGTTTCTGGGAGAGAGCGCGTTATCTAGCGTGATCAACTATAGGAACAAGGCTACCACGCTCAAACTTTCAGTTACGATGATGTGTGACTTCGTATTTGATCAACCACCGATGGTACCCACGATTTTCACTCACAAGGCTTGGAGCAATCCATGATATTGTTTTCAGGCACTTTCCAAAGGTACCAACACCTGGAATTGCCTCCACCAGACCGATAACATCAAAAAGACTGTTGAAGCTTAAATAAGCATGGAATAATACAACACAAAATGTACGTTAACAAAATGTATTGAAACAAAGAATAGGTACACAATATTTACAGTTAGTTTGGTATATTCTTGGGAAGACTGTTCCTGCATAATGGGTTGACTAAATCGCAGTCGGGCAGAGTCTCTGGATTCAATTTCTTAATCTCTACTATCTTCCCCGTCTTCCGGTACCAACCCATATTTATATGGTCGGTAGTCCGCTTATGTAAATTAGGTGTATCATACACAACAAAGACCCTACCTGAAAAATCGGCCATGGTGAGATTCGAACCCGGGTATCATGGTCAGAAAGCGAACTGGTAGACACATGAGAAAGGCCGTAGGTCATATAGGTTGAAATATTCTGGTAGTATCAAGAAAGATAAGAATTATTGTAAATTTAAATATAAACAGTGCTTATTTCTCATCCTAGAAATCTACAGGGAATATTTGTTAAATTCAACTAATGATTTTTTCCATGTATTTAGTTATTTGGCGGTAAGATGCTAATGTTTACAACATTATAAAAAAGAAAAGTACATACATTTTATTGAGATGTAAGTAAGATATATATTCTCCTTAACAATCGTTCATGGCTATACAATTACATTTTATTACGATTACGATTTAAAAAAAATATTTCTAGCAAACGTACGCCCTCATATAATTGTCAAAATCTACGATGGATATGGCATCCTTCTCTGAACCATGTTGACAATAAAATGCTTACTTAAACATGAATATTTCTCTGAGGACAATCATATTTCCCGGGCATATTTTCTGTGTAATATGTGAATGAGAAAATGAAAAATTATCGTAAACATCCAAGATCAAATATTATACATCTAATCTACTCTCTTCTGCTAATAATAAAGGGTGTTTCATTAAAACGGATCAAAGTCAGCAGTAAATAAATTAGAGTACTTGGTGAAAATATATTTATTTCTCTATTGGATCATGTTATCTAAATCATGACAATTATGTGTGAAAGATAATATCGCCCAAATGTCCACCAAGGCTTCGGCGGCACACTTCCACTTGAGGGTAACATTTTTTGATGACGTCTCTGCATAGTTGCTCCTCGGTCTCACCAATATGACTTACTATCTCATCCTTGATCTCACCAATATGACTTACTATCTCATCCTTGATCTCACCAATATGACTTACTATCTCATCCTTGATCTCACCAATATGACTTATTATCTCATCCTTCAGCTGTTGAAATGGTGTTGGCTTGTTGGCATAAACCTTACTTTTGAGATGACCACAAAGGAAGAAATCTAAAGGCGTCAAGTCGCACAATGGCTATTTGATTTTGCTGTTTCGAGGGATTATGCGACCAGTGAACGTCTCATTGCACATCTGTTTCAACGTCTATTTTCGTAATAGGCTTCGATAATGTTAACATAATTGTTGAATGTTAATCTTTCCATGGTTGAAATTGCTAAAGACTTAATTTGTTAAACCTGAAAGAAAAGGAAAAATCATTAGATGCTTAAACTTAATTCACATTTAAAATCGGTCCAATTTATTGGAACTCCGTTTAGTTATATTAATTCCTGGTCATCGAAAAGCTTATTTTCCTAATATATAAATAATTTACAGATCTATTTTAACAATATACTCAAAACAATTTAAGTTCATAATATCCTGCAGCTAGAATGTTGAATTATATTATTAACAATCAGTTTTTACTTTTTGTTTTATCACGAATTTTCGTTGTCCGATCATATTTAACTATTTCTTGACTTAATTAACCTTCAAAGAATTTCATAATGATTTTTTTTTGTCTACGTAATAAATTCCTCCCATTTCGCTCTCTTTTCTCATTCTTAATTATCACTGCTGAGTTATATTCCCCGTCTTAGGGAGACAGTCATGAATGGTGGGAAGAGGGTTAGAGCAACGCTATAGACAGAAGTAAAAGTACTAGACGGGTTGGAACACGGAAGAGAAAAATCCTCAGTAACTTAGCAATGAAATAAATATCATATGGGAGCCATTAATTAATAAAGAACTGACCATCTGCAGCAACAATATTTTTTTAGAGAAGCGACTGCGAATACACCCAAGCTTGACAGCAGCAGCCGAGTGAGTAACAGGCAGGAGCAAACATGGTTAGAAATAAGTCTACAAGATCTAGCGTCTGGATTATTTCATGAGGGAATAGCCTGGTTGATTAAAGGGTTGATTCTTGGAATTTGACAGTGGTTAATTGTGAGCTCAATCCCAGAACAGCCAAATGCTCAGTGGAAACAAAGTGAGAAATATCCGAGTTGTAATAAATAAAATCTAGACGAGATCTACCATGAAATGCGCAGCAGAAGTAGAACTATATATCGTATTAACTAAGGTCTAAGCTCGACATTAGTAGAAGGTTACTCAGAACGACAGACACGTCACCTAAAGATAGTCGTAGTTCTCAACATTCGAAGTATTACGATAATTACAACAAAAGTGAGAAACGAATGTGAATAATAATAATTAATCAATCCCAGAAATTCAGACAGAAATTAGAAATATTTAATATTTTGTTACTGGGAATACGTGAATACTTCGCATACTGGAAATACGAGAATACTTCGCATACTGGAAATACGAGAATACAGAACATACTGGAAATGCCAGAATACATCACATACTGAGAATATCAGAATCCTTCACATACTCTGATATCTGAAACCGTGTCTCACATAACACCAGTTTAAAAGGAAAGTGTGTTTTTAGTGTTAGAAACCCCTTCCTACATTCAGGGTTGCCTGAAATATTCCTAGGTTGACTATAAAAGAGTGATGATAGAGCCGGAAACTTTGTAAGAAATCATTTCAACTCATCTTCAACTGCATTGATAGATAATAGTCAAATCAGGTGAATAGTGAGGGAGATCAATCATTTCATTTGGTTTTAACAAACTTTCTTAACTGCCTGAGCGAGTTGGCATTTTACACTCCACTGATAACTTGGCCATTTTGAAGATAGTCAATAGAGACATAGATTATGGATCCCGAAAAATGAGATTGTCACATACCCTGAAGATGACCTGGCCTTTTTTTGTAGCATGTGAGGGGGCCGTTTCTACAACACGGATGGTCTCTTTCTATCTGTTTCAACCCCAAATCATATTGGGTTAGAAACATTTCATGGAAAACAGCAGGATCTGCCTCAAACTTTGTTAGATTTTCTCGTGGTGTGATCAGTCTGGTGTGCTTTTGATCAAGGTCAGAAGACGTGGAACTCACGGAGGAGAAATTGTCGTCATATCCAGTTCATTGTGTGGAATATTCTCAATTCTCACATGGAATCTGCTAATAGTACTGACTATTTTATTCATAGTCAATCGCCTCTCATCAATCACCATTTGATGAAAAGGTTAAATATTTTACTTGGTGCTGACAGTCTTTTTTGGTGATGCCAGTTGCTGATTTTGGATCATCTTCCCCTCTTAAATTCATCCACCATCATCTTCACTGTTGATAAAGCTATGAATTCCCCTCGTTAATGTAACAGCAATAAAATGATCGTCCTTGTTGACTAAATACTTTTTATGCAGGTACATGATAATACCACGAATATAAATTTTTATTTTCAAGTTGCATTTGTTTTTTCTCTCCCTTGTTTGTTTGTTTTTTACTTTCTGATTGAAAAGAATCCTTATATCTAGTCAGAAGCAACTTAATATTTATACCTGTATATGTAAAAGTTCCTACGTCATGAAACACTTAGTTCACAAAATATATAAACATGCAAATGTACGCCTAAAGAAAGTTGGTAAAAATAATAGCTGAAATGTTCTGGGATTATAATGTTCTTCATTTTTCGTGTTTCAGAAAAAAAAACGTTAATGCTAAAATATAACATTTGTAATGGACGTGTGGATATTTCACTAATAGCTGACCCAACTCTTAACGAAGATCTTTTGATATCTTTGGATCTCATATCTATTTTACTTTTCTCAATATGTTTTATCTTTACATTGTCGAGTAAATTATCTTTCTTCTTGTTCATTCTGTTTGTACGATTCTTTCGTTTCTTAGATTCTCTTCTAGGTTAAAAATTCGATTCTTGTACTCGTAATTGGCTTACTATTAGATGCCGCTTATGGAATGGTCGGTGTCTCTGGGTGCGTAAAATATGCCCTGAATGAAATGAGACTCCATTGGAGAACATTTACTGGTTACGCAATGGCTTCTTTGAAAACTCTCATGTCAAACTACTTGAAAATAAAACAATGCAGTTACTAATAAGACGTGTTAGAATTTATGTATACAAGATTACACAGCTCAAGCTTTATTCATTCGTAGTCAGACAATCATGTAAGCCTTCTCTATATCTAGCACGTATGCATTATCTATATATTTTCCCTCAATGTCTAGGAATTGCCATGCCTCACTGGGGAAAATTTTATAAAGTTGCCCACTGCAATCAGGTATTTGAATCCAAAATTTTCCTAGTTTTAGATTGGCGAATATACAATATTATTGAACCCGATTTACCATGTTATTTAGCCCATATCTGACATGGAAACTAGAGGGATTCGTGAGTTAGCCAATGGTATTTTTGTAGAAATGAACGGAACATGCTAGGCTCAATTTAGAACTCATACCTTGATTGAGATTGTGCGCGTCGATTATAGTTATACTATCCGTCTTCTCTATCGACCGTCGCGAAGGGGTAATTTTACCAAAATATGAGATTTATTATTTAAATACTTCGGGCAAATGAGCTCATGACAGAACTCCCATGGTTTCCAAAACGACGACGAATAGCAGTTAGAAGTACAGATAACCTAACAATATACAGAAACAATATGAATATAAAGACTGATTGATCAATAGTGTTCTTTTCACTCTCGGGTCTCAACGTTTCAGCCTCATACACAATCGATAGTCTAGGTTTAGTGTAAAATGGAAACTTTGAGTGAAGGAAAAATTGCAGTCATGCAATAAAGAGAATGAGGATATTGACCGACCATCCGACGTAGCAATATGTGATACGAATTCGCTTTGAAAGTTTTTTATTAAGAAAATAGAAAGAAAAAAAAAACTGCGGCGATGAATGACATGGTAACAGCAACGACGACGTTATGATATATAACTTAAAATTTATTCAAACGAATTATTTTTGAATGTCCCCTGTCATGGTTAATTTCCCAAGTGTTTCCTGAAATACACGGAACAAAGATTGTGTTCACATGCATATAAGTGTACGAAGAAGGAAAAAAGACATTGCATCAAATACACGCAGTACGACAGTTTTCCGATTGGCTGATATTCTCTGACGTCATCATCTGAAATGGCCTCTCGGAACCTGTCTTTCGTTATATATATATATATATATATATATATATATATATATATATATATATATATATGAATAGACATGACTGAAAGCTTAAGGAAAAACATTTATTATATAAAAAAAATGTTTATTTATTGTTTAATATAATACTCTCCCTTATAAAGGAGTTAAATAAAAATAAAACTTTAGATCTAAGGGTTATTTTATATTGAAAATAACAGAATATATTACACCAAATATCGTAACTATAGAATCACTCATTCGCTTTCAACCTACTATCTCTCTCTGGCTACATATATATATATATATATATATATATATATATATATATATATATATATATATAAAGAGAGAGAGAGAGAGCGATAGAGTTGTATATTTAGGCAGCAATCCTTCCTTTATGCATCTTTCATTAAAAACAACAGACAATGTACTACGATAAAGCTTTTTATTTCATTTTTCTTGTGTTCTAACAAGAGCTTTCTTTTCTGGACAAAAGGTGTGTAAGAACTGTCCAACTGTTTTATATTTCCGAGCGCTTTCGGCTATACCATTAGCCATTATCAAGGATGATTCGATTTTTTTACCTTAATTGAGTGTGTGCGTTCTGTGTATGTCTTAGTGTGTGGTAGGGATGTTTTTAATTTCCGAATACTGTTAGCACATTGTGGATTTGTTACGTTACACTTATCAGATCACAGCTCCATTGGAACCCACAAACACACAGTTACCAGACTCCATTAGAAACATACTAGTAGAAAACACAAATATATTAACTGCATCCACCTGCAAAAAAAAGACTAAAAATAATGGAAGCTTTAATAATAAAAAAAGAAAAAGCCAACTCTTAACAATATTAACTACGAACATATATATATATATATATATATATATATATATATATATATATATATATGTGTGTGTGTGTGTGTGTGTGTGTGTGTGTGTGTGTGTGTGTCTGTGTCTGTGTGTGTGTCTATAATATCAATTTGTGACGACTACGGTTAATTCTAAGGAGGATATTAATCTAAAGAGATCTCAATGTAAATACAAATTACAGAGATTTATAATAATACATTAAGAACAAAACCTTAAAGATCCATTTCGGTTATATTAAAATAACAGTTTTTCGAATATAATTTCTTTAAAAACATAAAAGATAGAGAGAGACAAAGGTCAGTGAGAGAGGGGATTGAGAGAGAGAGAGAGAGAGCGAAGGAAGGGAAAGGGAAGAAAGAATAAATAAATTATCGTATAGAAGTAAAACTAAAATAGATTAATCTGACCAAGAATTTTTACATAGCAAGTGCATGAACCGGGTGATGTGGTGTGTGATCGGACTTGAAAGTGTTACAGATAATTCTCCGTAAGATCTTGTTATTTTAGACAGAAATAATCATCACTAATTCAAATTATATAGTCTATTAAAGATAACCTTTATAATAATAATAATAATAATAATAATAATAATAATAATAATAATAATAATCCATCCAACATAATTAAAATAAAATATTTTTTTATAATAAAAGAAATAATATGTAAAAGATAAAGAAATAAGAAAATCAAGATATATATATATGTAGAAAATAAAATATAATAAAAATTAGTGTATTAACCTATTAGGATAAACATGATAAAGTTAATTACTTCAATGATCTGTTAATTTTTCTTCGTTCCTCCCCACCATTTTGTTCTCAATTTATTAATCCAGTACATCACACCGGATGAAGACACGAATATAATGATATTCACAAAATAAATGATAAACGAAATGGATCCTTAAGGTTTTTTCTTGAATTAATATATATATATATATATATATATATATATATATATATATATATATATATATATATATATATATATATATATATATATATATATATATCCGTGTGTGTTGTGAGTTTGTGTGCATGTAAATGTTTCAGACAGAGTATAGCTCTAAAAGGACAATAGGAACATATAATGCATAAAATCATTCACCACTCCATTTCCACAATTAAATATTTTAAGTTTGATGGTAGGGAGAATTGTTTGATATATATATATATATACAGGATTCTCGGGTAACAAGGTGATTCGAATAATCTGATTTATATAGAATTCTTTATTTCCCGACAAGAATTTTCCGACAGGTTATGGATTAATAATTTTTTGTATGGCACTATGGTCAGATAAGTTACACTTAAGGCGTCTACTCAAGGAGTTGGTAGTGTGCCCGATATAGGTATTTGGTCTGTGGCAAGAAACACATTTTTTTTTTACTGTGCATTGTAATTACACGCAATTTAGATATAATCGGTTTATTGTCATTAGTGACCACAGGGATTTTGGGCTTCCATTTTTCTGTGATATATTATACATTTTACATGTTTTACGGGAATTACGGCAGAAATATGGGGTTTAATAACTCTTCCCATAGTGAATTCGTCCTCTTTAAATGTATTGTGTATCTGGTTACTGTAAAATATGCTAATTTGTGTGTGGGGCTTTCATTACAGTGTCGTGTATTCTTTTAAGAAAAATTGTATTTGTTTATCAATGATGTAGTTGGAAAAAAATATTGTTTTATTAGTTTTAGTTCGTTCAGAAATATTATTTGAAAAGAGGAAATTTGGTGTGTTCTATTTTAAAAGTGTGTTACCAATGCTATTTTATGTTTCTGGTCATTTAGAAAACAAGTGTTCGTAATGGTATGATTTTTTTAAATACGGGTACGAGGCAAATACTTTGGATTTTAGTTCTCTATCAACATCAATGGATGGGATTTTGTTCTTAACCATGAGTTCATATTTAAATTTTAATGTTGTGTTCTTTTCAAAAGTTGTTTTTAGATTTATAATATTTCGTTCTTTTTTCGTTATTAAAACAAAAATATCATCAACCTACCTTGTGTAGGTTTTTGGCTTATCAGTGGTTTTAAACAATTTTGTTTTCAATATAAGATATGTAAACTTCAGAGAAACAAGAGCTAAAGGGCTTCACATACTGACACTATTACACTGGAAGTGGTAGTTGCCATTAAGATTATAAAATGGAGCTTTCGTGGTACAGGTTAGGAGTACATACAGAAGATTTGCTGGTTGAATATTCGAAGGGGGGATTGAAGAGTGTTTATAAAGTCAACCAATAATTACGTGGATTGTTTCTTCAAATAGGAAGTTAGAAAAAGGTTTTCAACATGAACGAAGTTAGAGTATTAACCGATGTGATTCATTGCTTTTAAGATATGGACAAATTTATTTGTTGATGCAATGCGGTAATTGCTACGTGTGTATGGAGAAATTATATGATTGAGTGTTTTTTTTTCCTATTTGCTATAGTGGTATATGCATTAGTGATATGATATGCCGAAGAGGAAAAAAAACTTTTTGATTTTTTTTTTTTTTTTTTTTTTTTTTACATTAACATACATATCCTGTTTGGTAAACACGGACAATTATCTTGATTTTTCAAACTATCATCCACGCTGAGATTAATTTATATACGTATGTTTTTAAGGAATCTATGGGTTTTCCCTGAATTCAGTGAATCTTGTTGTGTCATCAAGTATAGATCATAATATGAAAACTTAATAAAAAATGAATTCAATATTACTTGTCGGCCGTATTCAATGAAAGATATTTGAAAGAAAGGTTGCTGTCCAAATAAACACACACACACACACACACACACACATATATATATATATATATATATATATATATATATATATATATATATATAGGGGGTATGTATAAAATAACCTATTCGCTTTTGTTTTGTAGACATTGAATTTTATCAACTCATAGTGATGAACTTGCCTAACTTTTATTCATGAGGTATACCACAACTACAAAATTTGGAAAGCAAAAATATTTTTACTCTTGTATATAAATACATGTTGTGAAAAAAGATCCTTTTATTTGCCTTGTTAAAGCACCCCAGATGACTAAACACGTCGGGTATGATGCATTTCCCTTTATTCATATATATATATATATATATATATATATATATATATATATATATATATATATATATATATATATATATATATATATAAGTTCTACTACTTAAATATACCTGGGAGAAGAAGAGGTAGAATCCGTGCCTCACCAAGGGAATTTCCATAAAAGTGAATATAACGGATCGAACTGTCCGATTAACAATTCCGAACAATTATCCATTACACCATCCGCACACCAAGGGCATAGCACCTTTATTCAGAAGTGCTCAGCTATCTTGGTACAGATCAGGTTCGACTTTACATATAGTAAGGGGATATGTATGCATGTATGCATTACTGGAAATATATATATATATATATATATATATATATATATATATATATATATATTGATGGGGGCAAAGTCGGCACCACAGAAGGAAAACACGGAACACGGATTAGATGTAAGAAATATATATTAACAACAGGTTACAGAAATAGTGTAAGCGGAGCTTACTATATGTTAGTGTCCAATACTGGTAGTCGTACGCGGTTCTCACTGTCTCTCTGTCGAGTGTTGTGTCGCATACTTAATAAAGACCTGGAAGAGTCTATTGTGTAGGTAGTTCCGGTCTCACAATACCCCTCTTCCAAGAGTTTTCTTTTTGAAAAGGAGAGAAGAAATAAAACTGTTAATACTTTTTCCTCTTGGGATTTACGGCGACCGGTTGAGTAAATTTCATTTTCCTTCCTGAGCGTCGCACTTCAGGAGCGACTTGGGGCATGTCGAGATCGAAGTGATCGAAAATTACGTCGATCGGCTCTTCACAGCTATTTTGTAGGGATTCCTCCAATTCCTTCAAACGGCATTTTCTGAACTGGTTCCAATGGCGTTTGTGAATGTTTTTTGGTCCTTGGACAATATAGACCAGTTCGCCAATTCTTTGTTTTATGGTGCCTACTTCCCAGAATGTTATATTGCTTTTGTAAGCCTTGAAAAAGACTTTATCGCCAGGATTGAAATATTTCTTATGAGGCGATGCGGTTTATTTTTTTTAACTTTGCTTGCCATGGAATAAGTTTGTCGAAGACAGACTTGATTTTCCTTGCGAACATTGTTTCTGCAGGCGAGCTTTCCATAGGCGCGGTCGGATTAGAGGTTATCCGATACACCTGCAGAAACTGTTGCAATGCTCTATCTGTCAGTGTGCCTAGTGCCTTTTTTAAAGCCCGTTTTAGAGTGTCCACGAAACTTTCGGCCTGGCTATTCGATCTAGAGTGGTACTGAGGCGTTGTAATGTGGTCCACCTGATATGACTTGCAGAAGTCTCTAAATTCACTTGATGTGAATTGAGTGCCATTATCTACACAATCTACCACGCCAAATAAAATGTAGAAATCCGATCGTACAGTTTGTGTATTTTTCGAGTACTCTGTCGCTATTGATACGGTGAGAACGAAATTCTCGAATCTTTCTGTCGCCACTGATGTGGGACTGGCAAGGTATTGCGGTTTTCGACATGAATGCGTTTCTCGAATTCTTCGTCGACACAGATGTGGGACTGGTAAGGTATTGAGGTTTCGCTGTGAGTGCGTTTCTCGAATTCTCGTCGCCACTGATGTGGGGCCAAAGTCGGGACCACAGAAGGAAAACACGGAACACAGATTAGATGTAAGAAAGATAGATTAACAACAGGTTACAGAGATAGTGTAAGCGGAGCTTACTATATGTTAGTGTCCAATACTGGTAGTCGTACGCGGCTCTCACTGTCTCTCTGTCGAGTGTTGTGTCGCATACTTAATATAGACCTGGAAGAGTCTATTGTGTAGGTAGTTCCGGTCTCACAATATATATATATATATATATATATATATATATATATATATATATAGATAGATAGAGAGAGAGAGAGTTAGATAGATAGTAATCTGTTGGTATAATCCAAGCGAGTCCAATTAACTCAATGTAGAATTTTAAATGTTACATGTTATAACTGACTCAAAATGGTGTGTAGTATGTGAGTGTGTGTGAAGAAATAATTCAGGCCACAACTCAAACATCGTGTAAATATTAAAATAAAAAATACATTACTTCGAAAAAATTTCTTGGAATTAGTGACAGTTGCGAAAATCTCATGTCAGGCCTTAGATTTTTCAAATATCCCCTTTCTTAAAATAAAATCTCCTTCCCGAAACCAACATACGTCACTGTAATAATGTTTGAGATCTGAAGGCATTGAATTATTTAAAACAAAAATAGTGAATTAAAATAAAATCCAATATCAACACCACCAAAAAATATACAGTGTGTTTTATCTCAGACAATGAATAACAAATATTAGTGGTCTCAAATGATTTACATTTTCTTACACATCAGGCTTTAAGAATATTTTAGAAAGATCTCAAATTCAAAATGATAAAACAATATATTTTCTTCACGTTACTGCTGTGTATAAATAAAATTTACGAAATAAAATCTCCAAATCAGGTTGGCAACGAGTGACGAAAGACTCTCATACTTGAATGAAACAGACTGTCGCTCTCCGGAGTTGTTTTAAATATATATATATATATATATATATATATATATATATATATTATTTTGTCATCCACTGAGAGACTGTTTCGCTGTTTCGAGCTCATCAGTGTGGATAGACATCCTATTGTCTTAAGCTGTGAAAAGAATAAGAGAGAAAAAGAGAGAGAAAAGACTGATAGATAAATGCGTATGTTTTATTGTGGTATATATATATATCTATATATATATTTATATTATATATATATATATATATATATATATATATATATATATATATATATATATATATATATATATATATATATATATGCCGTGAGATGCGCACATTTACAGTTACATTTCGAATTTTGATTCCTTACATTCTGAACATAATTTTAAAATATAGAAAACATTTATAAATAAAAGATATTTTATATATCTCTGATATTCACCCTACCATGAAATCTGTAGGCATCGACAGACGGCATTGAAATATCTGCGCATACACGGTAGTAGATACACGCATATGTGTTCAGGAAAATAATTCTTTAAATACTATTATCCAACGTTGTTTGAGATTGGCTGAATTTTTCTGACGTCATCGGACAGAAAATTAAGCTTACTCTGAAATTTTATGTCCGATAGTAATGTCATAATATTTCAATTGACAGTACATTAAGTCTACAGAATATGTTAATATACACGAACTCAGAAGAGCAATAGTCTTGGGGTTGTTGCCAGAATATAAAAGAAAAGTACATCATATTGAATATTTATATGATTTTGAAGCTCTGTAAAATATTTATTCCTTGTATTCGGATGAGATGAAATATTTTGTAAAAAATGCATCTTTAAAATCTGTCTAAATTCCGAAAGAGTTCTTTTAGGCTTTTCAGACAAAACAATTTTATATTTTGATTTACAATTAAATGCAATTAAATATATATATATATATATTTATATATATATATATATATATATATATATATATATATGAATGATTGAAACATTGTTAAATAATATAAACTGAAATATAAGTTATACAATATTTATGTATAAAGGTGCTCATTATAAATTCGAGAACACATGTACATATTAAATCGTCACTAAGAAACACCGTTTCAGTGAAGTGCCGTGGAACGAAACGCATCACATGTTAACTTTTCCACGTATATACACACACACACACACACACATATATATATATATATATATATATATATAGATAGATAGATAGATATAGATAGAGAGAGAGAGAGAGGGGGGAGAGAGAGAGAAAGACTTAGAGGAGGATAAATATTTTCATCTCATGTTTTGCAAATAATATCAATTTAAAAGACATGAACCCATACATATTATTTAATATATTTTCTTTTGTATACTATGATAGTTGACAGATTAGAGTTATATACTTAGGTAAGGATTTTACTCCTTTTATTTCTTACCTAAAAGCTCTCAATTTCATTCTGGAATAATTTATATCAATTCGAGAAATCTTTAATTATAGTCTCGTTTAGACTCTTCAAGTCCTGTGCCCTGAAGACAATCGAGAGGTTGAATCCAATGAGAAAAACGCTGGAGGACTGGGCACACAAGCTCCAGCTGCATTATCGACATGTTCCTGTACTCGATCACATCATGTATCGTACTGCTGATCTGCCTACCATCATAATGTATCAATTCAACTAGCTGTATGCAAAGACGTCGTCCACAAGGACTTCCAGCAGATTCATCTTGCGTTGGAGGATATTCTTACTCTATGCTAGGACCCTGAGAGCTTGAGGGATATGCCGGCTCATATGGGATCAACGTCCTCATTGTCGCAGCAGTCGAATTTTTATTTTTTCGGAAGTGATTTAAATAAAGAATAAGTTCTGTTAAATCTTCGATTTCGAACAAAATACTTTTTTGCATTGGTGGCTGATTCCTGAGGCAAGAAAATTGAGCAGCTTCTCTTCACTATAGTGGGCTATGTCTGACTTCCAACAACATTTATAAGCTTGTCCCGATGCCTGTGCATTGCCTGGTCATTATTAAAGAAGCGATAGATGATCAATATTCTTCTGTATCTATAAAGTAACTTCAAAATTGTTTAAATACATTATACTTGATGTTATCGCTTCTCAACCACATTCAGATATTGTTCCAATCTGTTTTGTTTTTTTTTATTTTTTCTGCTAGTGAAATCTCTTTATGTGAGCCACTAATGAAATTCAGGTTAATTTTATTTTTTGTCTGTTTATTTTTTTGTGTAATTGGTCTATTTTAAAAGAGAAAACAGTTACTTGAGTATACCATAAGTAAAAGTAGACAACAAAGACTAATGTACGGTATATATCACTTTACGCTTTCTGCTAAGCTGGTTCCTCTTTCTTGGTCAGGTGTATTTTAAACATTCATATAATAATGATGATGTTTGTTCATTTTGCATCAAGATCAACCTCCCTCGAGCTCTCAATGTCAAAAGTCGTCTGAAATGGAGGAAAACCAGCCCATTTCATACCCATCTAAAGTAGCCATTAAAATTGGTTTATTTGAATAAGTATATAAGAGACGATTAAATAAGTATTAACGGGAAAAACTTGTTTTAATTACTTCATAGTTTATTATCAGACAAATATTTTGCTAAAACAGACGATTTAACTGAGCAACTCCCTACCCACAATCCGTATTCAAATATATAAATCAGTTCGTCAAGATAGATGCATTATGGAAAGGAAAAATTCACAACGACTTTTGAAATATTTTAGTATTTAGGTTATTAGTAAGTATATACACACTTCAAGACATTAACGTCTTAACACAACATTCTAAAAGAATATGGAGTTGATATCACAGATTACTGAAATTACATGTACCACGAAATGACTGCATGTTAACACAGAGACAATCTTCAGCTGCAAAGCTCCGTTTTTCTTCTCATTTAAAGAAGGAATGAAGCCAATCATAATAAGAATCACTGACCACATTGTGTTGATGGCAGATATTGAAAGCATATAGGATCCCGTTTACAATATAGTAAATATATGCGATAAAAATGGATTAGTCATCAACAGTTAGAAGACAAAAATGTCTGGTTGTCAGCAAGAAAAAAGTCTACGAATCGAAATAAGAACTGGAAATACCAACATATAACATGTATAGAAGATTTTTTTTGTTCATCAAAGCAACAGTAATTGTGTTGATATATATTCTATTCTTCTTTGGTATCTAAACTTTATGAATTTAAACTTAGTAGTAGCTCGGCGGGTATATCTCATCATTTTACATTTGAAATGAATGCATGTAACCATAGTTTCTTTTCTAATAGTTTATTCTATAGCGCTTCTCGCTTGTGGAACTCTCTCCTGTTTCGTTTTTCCTTAGTCAACATAGAAGTTCAAAATTTAAATGCAATCATAATCGTTATCTTCTTACTTCTTAATTCCTGTTCTATTATTGTTATCTCTGCTTAATAGTGTTTTTTGTCATATTTTCTAACACTCAGTAGCTCCAAGATTCTTAGTGGCTTTATTGCCTTGCTTGGGATGAAATGATTATGTTTGATTTAAATAGCTATGTAATTTCAATCGTTTTATGTCAGTGAATGCTGAAACTGGAAGCAATACACATATGGTTCTACAGAAGGATACGGAGAATTCAATGGATGGAGTGTATAAGCATTAAGGAATTCTGAAAGAAATAACAAATAGAAAACTTGAACTCAGAATCCGAAAGAGACAGCTGAACGTTCTTCGACACATAATAAATAAGGAGGGCATTGGAAACCTAATTCTCACATGGCATATCGAGTATAAGAGAGGAGAAGGTAGAAGATTATATACATGACAAGATTTTGTTAATAGTAGCGGAATAAGGCTGGAGATTTGGTAAAGGGAAAAACGCTGCAAAATTTCACGAAGGATCGGAACTTGTGGAGAGCTATGATCGACCACTTACTGATTGGACATATAGAATAATTATAAGATGATATTTTCAGGAATATTTTTCTGCATAATGCGCCTCTCATCGGATTGAACAATTGTTTTCATACAAACCACTGTCGACAAAGCCTAACTGTGCACACATCAATTGATTGGTCGCCGTATATTTTCATCAAATAACCATCAATGTCAAAGTTTGCATAATTTTATTCAAGGAAAGGTTCTATGATACATTTCTGCTTCATACACATTTTCATAACAACCTTACTTTTCCTAGAAAATGAAGAATATTTATGGTTATTGGCGGAAGGCTCAACCTTTACTAAAATCGATATCCGAAAGAAGCGAGGATGTTTCTTATATTTATTAATAGCTTCGTACTTTTAGCTTGATCACAGCGACGACTACATCTAATTATTGACAGAATTCATTACTTTTATCCATATATTTATATATTTTCTATCCCATATATATTAGGAATGAAGCTAAATAAACTTAAATTAGTAAGTGATTCCTTCACATTATCGTTTTAATAACATATATGCATAAAATATTTATCTGTATTGAAAACAAATTATTTTCTATGAAAAATGAACCGTTTAATTTATCAGTTGCTTTACTCATACATTGCTTAGATTGTAGTCTAATTTGTTCAAGATTTTCATATAAGTGCTCAGATAAAATGTTCTATTAATTGATTGTCTTCCTTCATTATGATCTTAAAATGAGTCTTGTCTTCGCCATCTTTGTCGTTGCCGTTTGTGTTGTTAAGTTGCTAATCTTTTTCTTCCTAGGTATATTTGCATTTCAATGATATGTTGAGCACATACATATTTCAGTACGAAAATTTAGCAAAAAGTGATTTATATAATACCAGATGTAATCAATGAATCATGGATGCAGTTAAACTTCTAAAAGTATAAAAGGAATGGGTAATTTAAATTGTTCATTGGCCATTATTTTAGTTGTCAATTCTTTGCTTTATTGAATCTCAATATATTACTATATTACTTTTGTTTCATTTCATCTCAATGTTAAAACTTTATATCCCATGCCGTCAATTTTGACGACACGGCTGCACTAGGAATAATAACAATCTTCGGCTTCTTACATTATTCAAACATGTAGATATTGTCACCTGAATTTCGGTGTTTATGGCTTAAGATTGATTGACAACAAATCTCATATTCCCAGCACGTTTTCCATAACCCTCGCTCGCCCCAGGAACTTCGTGGTCTGTATAATGTCTCTCATTAGTTGAATTTGCAACTAATTTAATCTAATTTCCATCGTCATGACCACCGTTCCAGGTGTACATAATGATATCAACAAGTCTCTCATATTCATTACCATATCTTCACATTTTTCCATGTTGGTCTCCGGATGAAACCAAAAAAAAAGGAGAAAAAAATAAGAAAAAGGAATGATGTTCAATCCTGACTACCATATTATCAACTTCACCTCTGACATGATGAGCTAACATAATGTTTTCTTTTTTTCTTACTAATTTTTCGCTAATAAAAGGCTCCTGAATTAATTATGGTAGGATTTGTGTGTTATGAACATAAGCGGCAAAACTATGGACTAAATATTATTATATATTATTATATTATATAAATATTATATCATTATATTATAGATAACGATTGTCCGTAGGCTTGAAGAGTTAAGATTTTCGGAAAATGAAGTGGAGCCCTCACGTTTTTGATAGTGGACAACTAGTACATAACTTTAATTTTATAAAATATTCTCGATGTTTTGTTTTCATATGTATCACTGTCTTTCGCAAAATACTCATCGACATATATCAAATGTGTAACGTTCTGCTTTAAATGAGCATAAAATATAAACTACTTTCACTAACGACATCACCTAATAGTTTCTTATTAGTGAAAAGCCAATGAAATGTCTTTAAATGAGATGAATGTGTAAGCGAATGGATAGCAGCATGATATTTTTTTTCAAATCAAGTGTCATATTTGCCGATAAGAGCTAAGCGGATTCACCCGGGCTTGAGTCGATAAGTTGAATTAAAGCGATGCAAAAAATGTCACATGAATACCGTGATGGAAGAGAAAGACTCTACAAATAAAATCAACTCAATCATCTTGGCTTCAACATCGGCACGTTGGCACTATATTTGTCATAGGTAAATGGGCAATCAACAAGCTTAAGTGTATGTGTGCCTGGGGAAGATGCTTGTCAACAGTGGCGCCTTTTTTGTCTCCGTGGCTGAACTGTGCTTTTCTAAACGGTTTGTCTCTTGACGCAGCCGCGGGAACACACAGACCCAAATTAACTAAAAGCACTGAACGGAAAACGAAGTAATACCTACGAGTTAAAAGTACATAAGACCGATAAATAATTCAACGAAAAAGATTTTAACGCTGAACGCTAGGGGATTAAATGTGAAGGGACGAGTTTGCGCGCAGTAAGACAGCGATTAAAATGATACACCGACAGCAATTCTGTAGATAAGCCAACTTCTGCTCCAGTCGATAACTTCTTTTCCTTCTATGTACCGTGGACAATCATGGCTTTTCACTACATCCATTCCTCAGCAGTTCTTCTCTTTTTGATATTTTTTCCTAATAAATCCTGCTCAGCTCACCCATTTTATTTTATTTTGTCTCTCTTGCCGTCAGAATATCCTCTGTGTGTCAAATTCTCCAAGACTTCATTACTCATTATGTTTCCTCGATATTTCAATTGTCTCTTTCTGAATCTAATTATCCATGAGATTTTTGTAACCATTACACCTAAAACTTCCTCGTTACTCACATGTTAAGTCCATGTGATTTTCAACATTCTTCTGAATAACGAGATATCTGTTGCGTCTTAAATCAGCATATAACCGTCTTGGTCCTAAAACAATGCTATCTATTTTATTACATTAGTCCACTATGTGAGAGGCGAAAATGTGTCGTCGAGATTGAAAATTCCTTTGTTTAATTTTTTATGGAGAACAATCTGACCAAATGAAATTTGATATGAAAATATGTACGAAGCGGAAATTTATTAATGAATTCCACGAGGCAGGAAAAAAGGACATGGTGAAAATTTACGGTGTTAATTAAAAGATAAAATAGAACGTTTTTACAGAATGTGACAGCTAATTCAATAAAACTAAAAGTATTTATGATATTTTAATAATTTTATACACGTAAAATGTCACCGGTTGAGATCCAGTCGCTTTTTGGAATTTCGCAAGTAACATTTCCAAAGTGTGAGAAATGTAACGAAAAACAAAAACCTTTGCATGCAATAGGGCCAATATTAACTTCTTCAATTTGATCGCAGCGTTTAAAAGGGCTCGATCAAATCAGAAATAAGCTTTAGACAGTTTATACAAACATTTCATCCGTATGTGCAAAATGTTATTAAAAAATTAGAAAAAAAATATCTATAAAAACGGTTCTTGTTAGTTTTAATTCAATGCCGTTTACGAATACTTTCTGCAGAATATACAGAGGACGCCAAAAATATATGCACATTTCAGGAAAGGAAAAACTCGTCTTTCGTAGTTTCATCAACTTGCGATAACACGGTTTACTGTAGTCCTGTATTTTCCATAGTTAACACCTGTAGACTTTTACCTGTGTTGGTACTAAAGGAGGTTATGTATTTCAGAAAGCAATTTATATTGGTGGATCCTAAAAAAGACAATGAAAATGCATGTGTAAAAATATCACTGAACACTTTGGTCAACGTTGCCCAAACAGCAGTTAGCCGTATTAATAAATGTCTGGAATATAAGGTCACCATTGCTACTGCTTGTCGCGTCCAAAGGTAACTTCTATTAATCTAAATTTAGTATTACAATATTACCTATGAACTGTTTGCCATTTTAGATCTTAAATTTTCATGCAAGCAAAATATATGAATAACTGTGCCCATTTGATAAAAAAAACAACATTTGTGTTAAATTTATTTAATTAAACCAAGAAAAAAGCATAAAAAATTAAAATAACATTACATTTTCTAATGGATATTTAATATAATTTTTTTAAATTGTAAAATGATTTTCATTTTGTTTTTCTATTAAACTTTCTTCACAAAATACATAATCGATTAATTTTATGAAAAATGATATTACGAAACCGTTTTTGGGTAAGAATAATTAATGTGATTATGAATTTTTAATCTTTAAATGTTTTGAATATTAGTTTAAGAGAATTATCATTTTCTAGCAGAGGCATCTGGCATTGTCCAAGAATGAAAGTGTTTTTTTTTTATATATTTAGTATAACTTGTAATATATAATTTTTTTATTTTAATTTTCATTTATTCACAAAATTTAGGTACATGATGGAATCAATTCTGAATTCATAAAACAAAAATGATCAAAACTAAACTAACATCAATCCAGTTAAAAAAAGCCAGGATTCTGAGTGCGTATTTTCAAGGCAGGTAATATTCTTTCATGAGACATTACCGTAACCCAATAGTCTTACTCTCTTCTTGCCTTTTGAAATGTTTAGCATGTACTAACAAAAAAAGAAACTTAGTGTGTATCAACTAAAGAAAAAAAAACAGTGTACACTTTTGCATAGGAAATTAGATACTTCCATGTTTTCTGCTAGGAAAGAGTTGACTCAAGTCTCGTGAATAAACATGGGCAGACGGTACTCTTCGTCAATTGTTGTGCTATCACGAAGTCACAAGACATCGGGATCGACGGTTTGCAGTAGAAACCACAGGTAGGATCTCTGTGTGTTGAATGGAACAAAATTGTACCTGAGCAGGCGTTTCTAAAAGGATTATCTATATCTGAAAATCATAGTTGGAAACTATTTATGAGGAGAGATAAATTCTATCACATTTATTGAAGCATATTAATTAAGTGCTTCTGGGTAAACAATATTCTGGTTTCTACCATACATGTTTTTCTGGTATGGAGGTTTGTATACTTCCCACAGTCGAGCAACCCATAGACATTTGACCATGTGAAAAGCGCATCCATATTATGTGATAATGTCTTCACAATCAGCCTTCATAATTGAGGTGGATATACAATTAACTCTGATTTGTTTTTTGTTTTTTTATATTCACCAAGTATGGAATCAGGCGATTTTTAGTACATAATTACTGTTTGTAGCTTCTTCATTGGTTCATGGTTAATGCTTGCTACCTTGTCATTTTTCGGAGACATAATTGCCCTTTCACGCAACCATTTTTAATCGAATTCACCACCATGCAAAACAGTAAAACCTTAATATACAAGGAGATACTGGGTTTGAAAGAATTAGAAAAAAGAAACATTATTTAGGAGCAAGAACAATACAAAATTAAGCAAGAAGAGTGAAGATAATAAATGTCATTGCATTAAAAAAATTTCAGATTAGAGTTAGCAGGAAAGCATAGACATCGAAGTGCATTACACCGCTGAGAAGTCCAGGAAAAGGAATTTTTAGCATAGAAATTACGTTTAACTCTTCCAAAATCAACTTTAGATTCATGAGGCCTTTTGCCAATCTAGTACTGCGGTTAAATTCATAAATTCTAGCTACCATAGCAAAGAGTTCATCAAAACAATTACTAGGAAAATATTTATAGAAACGTCACAAGGAGGAAAGCTTTACGGCAGTGGAAAAGTAACTGAAGCCGAGACGACAGATCAGCGCCAGTAATATTGCTTATTCTTCTTTGGATTTTATCAAGAATCTCGAAATTTGTAGCAGGAGCACTGGATCGTATGTGGCAGTAATATTCGAAGCATATATATGAATGGTAAGCTTGTAAACGTATAAATATGCAAGATAGACTCTGGAGATATTTTTCTAGAACGACACAGTGAATCAACATTCTTAGCAGCAGACCTCGTAATGAAATCATTATAGTCTTTTCACTTGATGTCAGCCGAGAATGTTTACCCAAGAATGGGAAACGAGCCACTCTCCTGGATATTAGCATAAGCCATATTGATGAAACCCAGAAAGCGGTCTCTCGAATGATTACTAGAGAGCAGTTGTTTCTGGCGCTAAATTTGAACAAGCCGATTCTTGTCTCATTTAACAACAGAATTTACTTCATTTTTTAGATCAGCCGCTAATTTAATCTTATCGAACAGATCCGACTTACTATTGAGACAGAAGTAAATGATTGTGTCATAGATACCATGTTGAGAGATGATGCCATCAGTCAGGTCGTTAATATAAAGTAAAAAAAGTGTAGAATAGATCCCTGGGGTCACCTTCATGGGAATTGTAACTTTTTCCTTAACTTTCGAAATAAGCTGTTTTTTAATTGAGTTGAGGATCGACTATGATAGCAACAGGAGCCTAGTTGATATCACTAATCCCATCAATTGGTACTTTTCCATTTCTTTATAAGAAGGTTGTTGAAAAATGCACTACTCAGATAATAATGCTCGCATCTTAGTAGTTAAAGAGGATTTCGGTATAATATTCCATAGTCTCGATAACTTAATACATGCTTTTATTTCATCTGTTTATGTTCCTCTGAGAATGATAATAATGTCTCTCTGAAGTCGCCTGGTAAAATTTGTGTAACCCATTTTATAACTGAATTCTTACCTCTTATTATTTGTTATTGCACGTCTATGTGACAAGGTGCATCCACCTATATAATCAAGCGGCATTGACGCAAAACTTCTGAATTTATGTATTGCAGATTGTTTATTGTTCCTTGAATAACAATATCCCTCTTCACAATAGAGTCCAAAACGTATTTGTGCCAGGACTACTTCTCGCCACAGTACATGCTGCATCTCAGGAAAATTTTGAAGAGGTAGCTGTTTAAGTCATGTGTGGATAAAGGCCTGGAAATTGGAGTTGTAGTGCTGGTCATCGTCAGGAGGAAAACAGTGTAGTGTAGGAAGTGGTCATTTCCATGGACCAGTGATTGGAAACGTTGAATTTTTATTTAATATTATTTAATTACGATTTGTTTCTGCACCTTATTTTCTCTCTCTTGAATAGAAATGTATCTCCCCCTCCTCCCTCTTCGCTTGTAACAATTGCTGCTGCTTTGTTTACAGCAGGAGAATTATAGCGATCTCTATGTTCACCAACAGGCTTTTTTGGCGTCACCAACAACAAAATTTTATTGTACTCGGAGGTTTGTGCAGATTCCGATACATATTTGAAACTTCTAATGTCGCTATCGATAACAGATCAAAGATTAACTCTACATTCAGATTTGGAATGATCAATGACCATTGCAGAGATTGCTCCTTGTAATTTGCCAAAATATATAACGGCAAAAACTATGGATTTTTCTTTTACAGTAAATATCCAATAACATAGTATACTTGACCTTTAACATTGAAGGTTGATTTGGAGTTTTCTTCTCTTTTAATACTGCTGCCAAAGAATGCCAACTGGAAAGCAGAATTGGAACTGCTAAAGAAGTGGATGCTCTTTTTTGTCTTTCTCAAAGGAAGCCCCTAAAAATATGATGGTTTACAAAACCTTGGTAGAAACACGATTTCTCCCTCCAAAACTGTAGTAGTTTCTTTCCCCCATGTGTTTCCTTTGAAGAACTGCACTTTTTTTGATATTGCTCCAATACCAACCAATTCCTCCGTAGAATAATCATGTGGCGGATCATAGGTCAAAGCAGATCTTCTCCAAGTTTCCCTGAAAGGTGCTACATTTTTGACAAACATATTCAGTCTATATTGGTCAAGACGCTTACGATCATCTTCTGAGGATTAGCGAAATCGTGTAGCCGCTATTTGCTTCTGGCTTTTTCATTGTCCAATCTCTCGTTAATTAGAATCGACAACTTGTTTTTTTTTCTCTTTCAACCATCAAAAGTTTTTCTCGTTCATCTTTTGATTTTTGACTCCTTCAAGTTTCATTTTATTGACGTAACTGCTCTAACTGTCTTTCCCATTTGTCCCTGATACTGATTGGCCATGCATGCAGTAGTTCTCCACCGGTCTTTCTTTTTTTCAAATAATCCTTGTCTTTTTGCTCTGTCTAGCTGTAGCCGATGAACTGTAGAATATCGTCCTTGGTTTAAATTAGCTTTTGAAAGATCGTCACTAAAGTCGCTTGTATTTGGTTCCATTTTCTATGCTCGCTCTCTCTCTCCCCTGTCCAGGTCATCGCACCTTTCTTTACCTTGTTGGCAGGAGATTTTGGAAAACGAGGAATTTTTCTTGTCATTTCATCTGAAATCTAAAATGGGGATTAATGAGAACTGGAATAAAAGAGATCATTCTTGAATATTTTAGTAACTTAAAAATCCCAGATATTTCTTTTCAAAAAAAAAAAAAAAAAAAAGGAATATTTCCTAAAAACTATTTTAGGGCAGAATTACGAAATTTCTTCAAAATTTGCCTACAATTGTTTTAGAATTTTGAAATATAATTACTCATGAGGGAAAAAAAGAGAAAGAAAGAATGAAAGAATGAAAGAGATAAAAGATGGAGAGATGTAGAGGAAAGCAGAAGAATGAGATATAGGGAGAAAAAGAAAAGGAAGAGAAAACAATGGAGAAACTTTTTTTCAAAACACATTTTATTAGCGAAAGAAGCAATTCAATTGCTAAGGAAGATGCTGAGAAATGTTTTCTTTAGAATAAAGGAAAATTGGGTTAGAGCTTATGTCATATCCATACCCTTATATAACAATGTATGCTAGACAATCCCGCCACGCATGATGAGAAAACTGGAGGCAGCATAATTCTTGTTCTACAGAAGAATACTGAGGATTCCGATGGGATAGCGAATAAGCAACTAGAAAGTATTAAAGAAAATGGAAACAGAAAGAGCACATACTCAGAATCAATAAAAGACATCTGAAATTCCACAGACATATAATGAGGAATGATCTCTTGCAAAACGTAACCCCCACGAAGTATGTTGCGGGCAGGAGAGATAATGGAAGGCAATAAGCCACATAATTGTCGATCGTGTGTGAATGAATGGCGGAACAGGGTGGGGTTGTCTGGAACAAATATTTTAATGGTCAAAAGAGATAGATTTTGGAAAGGCATGGTCGCTTATGCCTCAATGGGGAGCAGTACACAGAAAAAGAAGGAGTTATATTCCTGTGGAAGAGCGTAAAATAATAGGATGAAAAAGATGAGATAATTATAAAACAACATTGTCCAGACGAAGCTGATAAAAGTATCGACAGAATCATGACAGCAACACATTAAACCTGAAGACAATATGACTGAAATAAGTAACTTTGTAATTCCCAGAAATTCTGAAAACAAATTCATATTAGCGGTTATTATCAAAGTATGATTGGTAATGTATTTCTTCTTAATTTTAATTGCATTTCTCAAATCTACTATCTATATTTCTCATGTTGTCTGTCGTGGGCGTTTTTACCTCGCCCAGGCCGCATTTCTCACCCGATGTCGATGCGGTTTTCAACACAAGTTTACAAATGGCTGTCGTAAGGACATGACGGAGCTCGATTTTTGAGTTCGGAATCATGTTCCGAAAAAATCGATAATCGAAAAAATTCTGCTTCCAGAAGGAATGATCGCATTTCAACCAAATTTGACACCCTCTTAGAGTCTACCATTAGAAGTGTTGTCCAGAAGTTTCATGACCACGGACCCCTAAACAGCGCGGAAAATCGATAAAACACAAAAACCGATACGCCCAAATTGCGTCTGAACCGTAGGTCGGTTCTTAGCGAAAACCGAGCGGATTTATGAAGACGCCATTGGGAGTCATCATGTGAAGTTTCAATTCTGAGCACCCCCCCCACCAAACAGAGTGCAAATCGACAATCGGTCAACACTTAAAAATGTTTTTTCCGGTGTTTTAAAGCTGATCGTATTGTGTTTATTTTGTTGAATTCTTTTTTCGTAACAGATTTAATGTTTACTATAGAGCTTAGAAAAAGTTGGCAGGGTGATATAGGCAAGAAGTAAGGCATGTAACAACATCAGCACGGCAAAGGGCACTCCTCTAAAGGCAAGGAAGGGCAAAAATATTTTAAGTCAAGTGATAGCGATTGCTGTATTAGTCGTACTATTTTTGAATCAAGCACGGGCAACGCCGGGCCATGCTGCTAGTATTTAATAAGTCTGTCAATCTGCGTCATAAATAATGGCAGGAAGATCATTTCCGAAGATGCAGTTTTTACTCATTTCTTCTGATTCATGGTCCGAATAAAAGCTGCGATCCTAAGCCAGTAAAAACTAAGACAGACCATCATAGAAAACTAACTTACTCATCCAAATATCACCTTCCGTTTCCTATGGAAATATGAGGCTTCTACTACGTTAATTTTATACATAACGCATAGGCTATATGTTTTGCTCAAACCGCGACTTCTGTTTCACCCGATCCCTTGATGTCATATAACTGACAAAATTATTATGATTATGATTATCTGTTATCCTCTTCTACGCTTAGATGTTTCGGGCGGAGATGATGATTACCTATCTGTTACTAGACTTATTTTACAGACACAACATTTTTCTCGGCACTTGTGTTGTTTAAAAGCCAACGGTTCATATTCAATAATACCAGGTATTCCCAAAGTTTCCTGCAATACAGAACATTCCTTAAAATTTTCCCTAATAAGATAATCAAAAAAGGGAGGAACTTGACCTGCTGCTTGTTATATTTCTCTGATTTGCCCTAGCGTATTTTGTTATCTCCCAATTTACACCTGATCTGCCTTCACGAATTTTTTTTTTATCCTAAGGAAATGCCACATATATCAGGATCCAAGTAAGATAGAAAAATTATTTTACTCGAACTTCTTTTAACCAGAGGGTCATATCGTAATTTTTTCACTTGCTCCTGTTCGGCAGTTGACGTTGGTAGTTGTTTTTACCACTTATGTAAACACTCGTGGTTTCGCACAGAATTTCCAATGTATTCGAAGGGTTACTTTGTCTTTATGTCTGTAATTTTCTGACTTGTGCAGCCACAGTTTAGTGCCCATTGAACTCTTTCTCTTGTATGAATTCTTGTGTTATTTCCCCAAGTTGATTACCTTAAAGACAGGAGCGTTCGCACAGTATTCCTCCACCACCTACACGCATTCTATAAGTACTGATCCCTCGGAAGTGTTACCTTTGTAATTTTTTTTTTGTTGGGGGGGGGGGTAAATCGTTTAATAAAGGGTTTTTCGTTACACATCTTTTTTTTTTAAAGTTTTCTCTGAAACTATCACTATTCTTATTATTATTTCTATAAAAGAAATTATTTTAACAAAGTCCTCGCATAGTCAGTATCAGTTGATCAATTATACGTAATAATACCTTAACGTATACTAAGCAGATGAAATAGTACAGTAAAACGAGCGGTAACTATAGTGAAATACCAATATTAGTAGAAGAGCAACCTGCGAAGCAGAAACGCTGCAGGATGTCCGTAAATAGCTGTCTGAATAAAATATAGATGACTGAAGACTTGTTGGGTGTAGTTTATATCCAGCTTTACATCTAGGTTTGGTTTTATATACAGAAATATTTTCTTTTATAGCTAAAATTGATTTTGTAATATTTTGTATTAGTGTACTGGTAGCTTTCTTTAAGCATAACACATTTAAATGCACCAGAATCTATTTTCCTGAATATGCCATACTAAAATGGCGGTATGCCTCAAATTCTCGTTCATCTTTTATACCAACAAACGCGAAATATATTCGTGTAAATTATATAAATATATATATATATATATATATATTTGACAATGATTCATCTAATGAAAATAAAATAAATATACCATTTCAATTAGGCTTTAACACAAAATATTCGCAGACAGATTGCTACTTGTTATTCCTTTTCCTCACACATTAAACTTATTAAATGTAATAATTTAGTAATGGAGGCAGAGTTGCTTTGAATGAAATCAAAGACGTCTAAAAGATAAAAGACATAGTGTGCTCTGTAATTTTCGTGTTTTTTTCCTTCTATATTTAATTCTCTCTTTTTTTTTCTATTTTCAACGGGTTATTCCTTTCCTCCTCTTCATTCTTCCTCATTTTCCATCTCTACTGTTGTCATTTCTTTTACTGTACGCCAAATCTACTCTTTTTTTTTGAAATAGTTGCTCCTCCTCTTCTTTTTCTTCTACGTTTCTCATTAATTATCTTTCTTTTCCTATTAAGCATCTATATTAACAACCTCCTCCCTCAAAGTGCATATAAAAACATGATTCCAATCATGAAACTATAAATGCAGACAAACTGCAAACCTAAGACTGATAAATGGTTTTGTTCACTTCCTAATTTCTGCAGAAACAATGTCTCTCCTTTAAAACAAACTAAAACAAAAAGGAAAATGAATGGATTGTTGACGTCCGTTATAAGGACGATGCCTACATTTGTCAAAACAATTCAATGCCATTGCGAAAAATGTTTGTATGGCATGACATTAGACACGTCATAATCAGGCGAATGCTACAGGTTAACGAATGGCCATATTTTCGTGCTTGTCCATCCAATATAAGGCCATGAGCCACTCAAACTAAAGGTTTACTGGCTGAGATTGTTGTACGTAAGAGGAGGACGTGAGAAATGTATTTTTAGAGGATAGGTAGGAAAAATATCAGTTAATTCTAGACTTTAAGTGCTTAGGGCTGCGATGTTTCATCTACGGTATTCGTGGTTGATATTCTTTATATACAAGTGCCATTTAAAACAAAAATCTTGACTTAATTTATTTCACGAATATTCTCTTTGCCATTACAAACAAATACAGATTATACCCAAAAGATTTACATAGTTTAAAATGCGAAAATCTGAGTAAATATATGTACCAGGAAGAGAGAATTAAAGAGGCTCCATGTTTAACAAGGAGAGATTTATTTACCCAAAATCGACTAAGAGATTCAAAGGAATGTAGATTTTATAATCAATTTCACAAATCTTCAAAATTCTTCAATATACCCACTACCTGTTACACGACACAAAAGACTGGGAAATATTTAATCCCCTACAAGGCTCGGTAGACGAATTTGATCTCTAGCAAGACAGGCAAGTGGGGAATGGACAGCTACAGGTCCGATAGACAAAGTATAAAAAATAATCGTAAGGTTATCGTATGTTTTTTTACATTTCTTTGTCGTAAAAAAAAAACTTCTTGAACGCTCATAGGTGGGAATTTTTCAAATTATACTCTAAATATGCCGTTTAAATTTAACCCAAAGCCGATTGTTTTGTGTAAGTTTATTAAATTGTTTGAAAATGTAAGTACGTCGAATTTATTAATAGAAAATTTGTTTCAAAATGTAAGTACGTCGAATTTATTAATACCTGTGCTACGCCAGTGGGACTGAAATAAATCATTTAATTGTGGCGAAACCTTTTATTTGTTGCAAAATATTAAACATGTTTGGCTGAATCTAATAGCATATATTATAATCTGTATAATGATGGTCGATTTTAGAATATGACAAAATTTGATGTTCTACTTTTATTTAATGTCGCATTTGTACATAAGGATTCTATAAATATCGAACTCACTACTCAGTAATTATGATAAGGCAGATGAATCACGCTAAGCCTTAAGCGCACACTGGGGCGCCGTGCAAATATTATTTCCCAATACAAAGCCCAAGAGACACTGAATGTAGGGGATGTCTGTGTGGTGTTTTATGAGCGTATGAACTGGCAAGAAGTGACGTTCATTGAGTTATGTAAGAAGAGTAACGATAGGGCAAGTTTCCAATAATTGGGAAGGCTACCTATCGAAGTCTGCTCCAAATAAAAACAATTCTGCAGAAAAAGCTGTACGAATGGAAATTTTTTTCTTAATATTAGAAAATGAAAGGAATGAGGATCCTTCACATTTGTGGACGTGGCAAATATGATCCAAGTTGTACAGTTCAGGACTCGTTGAACTAGAGAATGCAGCTGGCTAGAATGCATATCATGGAAATAGAGACAGAACAGTGACAGACTCACGACATTTCAGTGAGCTCTATGAAGACAGGAAAGTGGGGATCGAACAGCTATAGGTCAGATATGGCAGCGACACCCTTTTTGTGCGCTCTTTGAGTGTAGCAGAGGTAGTCAGATACTTACTGCAGGGCTACAATAAACGGACCATTTCCCAGCACCTTCAGTATTAGTTTGTATATATGGATTCCACTTGAGGTCTGGGGAAATCATCCGTTCCAATAGACGATTGAGGTAAAGAACTTCATCGAGAGGACAAATACCCATTATGATAGGTGGTGCAGATATGCACCGATAAACTTAACATGGAGAGCCACGATCACCCCTGTCCGGAAAAGACATGAGAGTAAGAATAAGAAGAAACGAATTAAGATGTTGAACGAATTCCTTCAATTCTGAATTTATTTCTTTAATTCTGGGATTAATTACAAGCCTTACCTGCCATCCAGTCCAGTATCACAACTCAAATTTCAAAGTTGAAAACTGTGTAAAAGAGAACGTGAAACCGTTCCACTATATTTCCGAAGTTGACATATTACTTTAAAGATATTAATGTCCGTAAATATGTGCAGAAAAATGACTGTCTATCGTAACGGCATAACACATTTAAAAATGGCTGTGGAGGCAAAAAAAAATCTCAACCAATATACTCCTCCGAATCCCATATTAAATTAAAAGAGCTGCAGTTTAGACTACACTCTGTATTTTGATAAAATGGGTAGACGAGACCAAACCAGATGATTTCAAATGTATATGCGAAAAGGCAAGGAGATTACTTCGACATGCTATGTTTCTTCAGGATTTGAGCTGGTATTGCTTCAAAAAATCCCCTTCCTTAGTGACACTTAGTGATGTTTTCTTTTTCTTTTTATCATCTCTCACAAATCTAAGATCCGCCATCTACTCACACAAGATTATTGGATATCTAACACGCTGCTTTTATCTGTATCTTTTGCTTTCATCTGAGCGTTAAAAGTTCCATGTACTCATTCCTCATCATGTGTCCAAATAATATCAGCTGCTTCTCTCTGACACTATATAAAAAAGATTAATTTTTGTTTCCGATTTCATTAACAGTTTCTCGTTACTTATAGGTCCCGTTCCTTGTTGTCACAGCATTTTTCTTTCAGTTCAGTTATATGCCATGCGTGATACATGCGTAGGCGATCATGTATCTTTCGATAGATAACTGACGAGACAGATTTTCCCTGCAATAGGTTGCCGTTTCTTTCTTCGGTAGAGCAGCTGCCATCCAAGGCTACAGAACCTGGTCCGCCCTGCTATTTACCCATAACTAGGGCAGGGGAGAAGAAGAGGAGACATACCTTTCCCAATGGTATTAACACGTAAGCCGCTATCCATTACACCTCTGTGCCTCCCTAAAACCACTTATAAAGAAGCTAGCTTCACACAAAAGGTCAATCCCAACTGGTGTCGCCCTATGCTAATCAATGCTATGTCCAATGAATGACCTCAAGTCGTATTATTAAATTTCACTTTTCCTATTTGACCACAGATGTTAAACAACTTCGACCGGCTGGTGACTATTTAGAAACACCGATTGTAATATATCTTGTTCGGTAATAAACAAAACGTTTTGAAAACCCATAAATCATCCGATAAAAATGTACGAATTCATATCTTATATCAAGCGATGCACACAACAATTCCAGTTACTGAAAACAATATTTACTTTCGACCATCTATTAATTTTTTTTTCTCGAGAAACAACTGCATCAAATATTTATCCAGTAACGACAATAACTCTTTGTACTCTTGTTCTTTATTTATATTCAGGTCTACATTTTCATAACTACATACATCAAAATGTTTTTCTTTCAACTATTCTTTGTTTTATGCTTACATATTTTATCTATGAGTAGTTTCCATATTTTTTACCTAGACTTAGTTATGACGTATATAGACACATAGAAGATTTGATGTATCGTATATTAAAACACCCTTGTTTAGTCATGTGACAAAGGAATCTGAACTGGCAGTGTAATAGCGAAAATGGCTTCCAAAAGCTAAACAAAGTATTAAGAAGCAGGAAATTTCATAAAGAAAAGTGAATTGCTAAGTAATATCAATCTTTCTACATAGCAATGAATGTGGGTCAGTTTCCTCAAATTTGACTAAAAGAAATAAATAAGTGACTTAAAGGTCACTTAACGGAATAGATAAGTTATTCTACAGAATGATGCTGAGCATATTATGGAGGAAGCATATGAGAAACTAGTATTTTCTTAGTAATATGTGGAAACTTATATTAAGAATTAGAATGATACGAGCTATGTTTGAAAAGTAATGAGACTTGAGCTAAGAACTATTTATTACTATTCCAAACAACACACTACATAACTTCCCCTTAAAATACCCCCCTTTGAATCTAATGCACTTTTCCATCCTTCCTTAGTATGCTTCTATGCAGTGATGGAAGGATATTTCTTGGATACCTCTCAGTTCCATTACTAGGGCCATCTGGATACCCTCCACGCCTTCAAATCTGGTCCCTTTGATGATTCCCTTGAGCTCTGAAAAAAGAGGAAAAGAGACACGAAGATCATGTGCAATGGGAGGTTGTTCCAGTACGGCGATATACTTCTCGGCCAGGAACTGTCGATTGCTCTGAGCGTTGTAAGAAGGTTCATTATGATCAAGCAGCTACGATTTGCCCTGCCACAAATCTAGTCTCTTCTAATGCACTGAAACGCTAAGAATATATTTATACACTCCCAAGACATCATGTTAGATGATAACACAATCCGCGTATCCCTTTTTCACTCATTACTTTTCAGAGAGACCTGGTATATTTGAAATTTCTTAAAGACAATTTAATATTTGTTAAACAATACGATGCATATAAGCAAATATCAGTTGAAAATATATAGTGCTATTTATACCCAGTTTGGTAACGTACCGTTAAAAATGATATATTTATTAGATAAATGATTCGCATACCTGTTTGTCTCCTCACAAGATATATGCTATTCGACATCTTTAAACCGGAACACATAAAATGCCAGATGACAGAAACCCGCCCTATAAAACCACTGAGCAAAAACAGTTTTGCCAGCTCATTCTACATCAATGGATGTGTTATAAAAGGTAGATTGTTGTTTCCAAACACGGTTTTTATTGTTCCATGCTATTAAAATGCTAAAAACGCATAAAATCAAAACATAATATATACTTACTATCTTCAATGGATATATCTGCAGCTATATATAAGAAATAAGCAGGATTATCCCCAAAACACTCTGCTGTTATCAGCTGCCGATGTAAGCACAAAAGAATTTAATGTAGGTTAATTCAAATACCTGTCATAAGGTGTGAGTTGTCGAACCTCATTTTAAGTAGTATCATTATGTTTATTGAAGTTAATTGAAGTTATTTGATGTATTATTAAAAATTGCCGTGTAAAGTTTTGAGCCGAAACCAAATACTTACATTTTATTTCAATAAAAATGTATTAAACTTATCAAAAATTTATTAACATCTATAATAAAAAAAATAACAAAGACATATGATAAGACTTTGAACTCTTTACATTTTAATATAGTGACCCTTCTTCTCAATAAAAGCCAGTTATCTGTTATCCTTTGATTGTGATTATTTTTTGTTCAGCAGGTTCCGACATGATAATTTTAATTACGCCCCACCGGTCTGCTTTGCAGTTACATTGTTTGCAACCTTCATATAATTTTATTTTCAAAATTAGCCATAGTTATTCGATCGGATTAAGATCAAGATTTGATGATGGCCAGTCAATTATCTTCTCTACTGTAAATCTTTTTTATATTCAAAATATTCACGGCTAGATAAATGAGACGGAGCATTATCGTGCATAAATATACATTCAGCTTTGAACGTCCGAGACTGAGACATGTACCATGCATTGAAAATTGTATTCATATAATCGTAACAGCACTGTTCACTTTAACTCCATCATCGACTTTGAATAATCAAATGATTATTTGGTCGTCAATTTGTGCCTATGTCGTAACACGACCGCCTCTTTGTTGCCTTATTTTAGTTACAGACACATCTGAATTGAAGAAAGCCATGGATTGGCTCATCTTTGAGATCCATCAAATGACACTCGAGATTTGTCAATGAAAATTACTTTAAAAAATTCAACTGCATTTCTTGGCACAATTTTAACGCTTGAAAATGTTTACTTCGATGAGAGGATGGCCTATGGAATTATTCAGAGACCCAAATTCAAAAAGTATCCTAAGCCTTTTGTACTTCTTGACTACCTCAATTCCAGCCTTTTCAAAGATCTGAGTGCTAAACAAAAATGGTCGTTTCGTTATAACTCGTTTATCTCGGAGAGGCAATTCCTTAAAGCCTTTTACTTTACTTTGAGTTTTCAAGTTACTTATATTTTCAACAGCTTTTTTTATCGTTCGATGATCTTTGCAAAGTTCCTTTGATATCACCAATGTGGACATTTCTTCACCGAATAACTTTGTTATTTTCTATTTTCGAGCACTTGTTAGATTATTACATTTCCCATGTCTCAGCATATATTATGGAAATATAGAAAAATGGTTTTTATTATATTCCAGAGAACTTAAAATATTAGTTTAACCTGAATGCTAAGTTCAGCCCGTCCATTTTAGTAAATTCCACATATCTAAAAAAAATCTAACCATTAAAAATAGCATAAAAATTTAGTTAAATATTTTGCTAAGGGTGAAAATGGACGAGTTTCAATTGACAAATATTGGTTCAGAAATTTTTGAGTTATTGAGTTTTGCATATTAACTTCCGAATGACTATGCTTCCATACATTCATTCATATATATATATACATTCATTCATATATATACATATATATATATATATATATATATATATATATATATATATATATATATATATATATATTATTTAAAATTTTATAGTTGTTGGGAAAAAGAATGCTCAATATAGATGTTTTTAGATATAATGCACATAGAAGTAAGGTCTGAATGGTGACTGTTAATTTCAAGCCGTATCATTAACCGATTTCGAAAGTGACTCGGCTATTTTCAGAGAGAACCAATATAATTATCAAAAGGATTTTATTGTATTGGAATGATAAGCGATAAACTTCCAGCTATCTGATCTGACATGCATTTCATTTTTATTTTCCAAGATTTTCCCTGTTGTTGGGCGTACTGGAAAATCTTGAGGACACACATACACACACACAGACACACAATCACGCGCACACACAAACACACACGTATATATATACATTACGTATATTTTGGCAGCATATTTTCATTAAAGCATGTCTCATTAGATAATTTAGACAGATTTTGTATACTTAGTTTTAATAATGTCCTCTCATATCCACGGACAAAAACTTCATAGGATACTTATTAAATGAAGAAAAAAATTACTATTGATATATATATATATATATATATATATATATATATATATATATATATATATATATATATATATATATATATATTATATTCATTTATTCCAGTACAATCGACATAAAAAAAAAATGTAATCTGTCATCTTCAGGGTTTTGTCTTATCTAAGACAAGTTTTTTTGTGTTTATCTGAAAATTATCTTTTTTATTTGTGATGTGAAAGTCGCTAAAATGCACTGCACAATTTTTAAATTTTTGAAGTAAGATTACCTGTGCAGTATCGTTAAGGGAGGTAACTAAGTTATTACCTTGTACATAAATGTTTAAAAACTATTAAAAGCTATTAGTTGAAAGTAGACGTTTTCAACTATCTATATTTAAACAGTTTAAGGCATTTGTGCAGTATTCATAATTACTTTTATTAACGCTTCAATTTTTGAATATAGGTAGCCTTAATAATTTTTAGTTTTTGTTTATTATTTTCATGAAAATGTATTGATATATTTTCAACAAAAATTTATCTAAATTGCGAATGTGTCGGTTAGATGCATCATTCAATGAAAACTCAAACTCCGAGACAATGTAGATGCAATGTGACCAACATGAATATTATTTTTTTTCTATTGGAGATAGAGTCCCCCAACGGACATTTTAATTTTTATATAATGTTGGATATTTGCAACACGTTGATCGGTGGGAAAGAATGATTACGAATGATTAAATTGGATATATTGTATTTAGTATAGTATGTAATTATTTTTATATTTTTACTAGGATCTGTAGTGGATTTATTAGTATATATTCGTTCTTTTAGGGTATTTTCATCTTGGTTACAATTAAAATGAATTTGATTGGGATATAAAGATTATTATGTTTAGAATAATTTGAAGAAAAATTATATTCTATTTGCTTTATATTACATTTTTCGAATAGAACATTTTATTTGTTCCTCCAAAATATAATTACGGAAGTTATTACTATTAGGAGTTTGTTTTATATGTTTCTCATTTCACTGTAGAAAATCTGTTTTGTGGATGAGTTAATTTTTGCGCGGTTTATTAGGATTTTTAAAAGCACAGCTTTATAGTAATTCGGACATTCACTCTTATATTTAAGAATGCATGTTTTTTTTTAGAATGAGGAGATAGTGAATTAATTATTATTAGGGTTTATCGCTATATCTATATTTGGATAAATAATGTGATGAGACACACACACACATATATATATATATATATATATATATATATATATATATATATATATATATATATATATATATATATATATATATATATATATAAATAAATAAATAAATATAAATATAAAAAAAAAAAATAAATTAATTAATCGAGTCTAGAGAAACCTCAGCAGAATGCTGGACGGCCGTTTCGTACTATATTTGGGACTCATCTGCAGTGCGCATCCGAGAATCGAAACCCGGACAGATACGTTAACCGACAAACGTCATACAAATGTACCAACGAGCATCGTTGACGAAGATGTTGCGAAGTAGACTCGATCACAAATAACGTGGTGGATATCATTCGAGTTTCTCTTTTACTGTGGCCCCACGAGCCACGACTACTATCCCCAAGCCGCTCCCTCTAGTGCATTAGAGGCCGGTTCAAGGACGGATATACACGTGATAGACATTAGGAGGATTTGAAATAATTTTAATTAAGTAATTCATTGAGGCTAGAAGAAAGCTCAACAGAATGCAGAAAGAATCGGACGGCCGTTTCGTCCTATATTTGCGACTCATCAGCAGTGCGCATCCACTACTCAGTTAACTAGACTGATATCGATCTCATCAGTTTACAGTTGAGCTGATTGATTTAGCCCTAACGTCTATGCTAACAGGTTGTTTTCTCGCTCTTCTCGCTTATAGAACTTCCTTCCGGTTCGATGCTTTCGAACTTTAATTTGAAAAGGATTTAAATGCAATGTAAATCGCTATCTACTGCCTCCACCCCGATTACTTTTCCCTCTTCTCGGTGTTTATTAAAGCTTCTGTTACGAATTCTCCCACACCCCGTAACCCCTTGTGTCTTAGAAACTTTACTGTCTTGCATGGGGTGATACAGATTAAAAAACTAATATATATATATATATATATATATATATATATATATATATAGAGAGAGAGAGAGAGAGAGAGAGAGAGAGAGAGAGGAGGGAAGACAGACAGACAGACAGAGAGAGAGAGAGAGAGGAGGCACGGTGGAGTAATGGATAGCGGCTTGGATTGAGGAATTGCAGAGCAGAGTTCGAATTCCATTCGAATCCATTACATTCACTTACGTGCTAATACCCTTGGAAAAGGTGTGAATCCTCTTCTCCTCTCTCCAGCTATGTCTAAATAGCAAGGCAAACTGGATTCTATAGCCTTAGATGGCAACTGGTCAAGGAGAAGGACAACTCTGAATTCAAATCTTGCAGAGGGTCGTTTGAGGAACCTGTGAATGATCCTGCACGAAACTTTCAACATTACAATCAAATCTCATATGCTGTTGTCAGGCTGTCGGTTTCCTGGGAACTGATTTGCTTGACCCTCATACGTCGAATTGGACAGGAGAGTCGTGTATATATATATATATATATATATATATATATATATATATATATATATATATATGATCAATTGACGTTACTTTATGAAACATTTTGACTTGTCGGGAGTGTGCTCTGGGTGAAAAATCTTGCTGGAAGATTACCCAAGATCCGGTACCATGAATATGAAGTGTATAGATCGTAGACTTTTATCTTATTATTTTATATATGAATTCAGGCGCAGTATTTCTCGACAATTGAATGTTTGTTCTGGGTTTCATTTATTTTTTTCCTTGTTTGGTATCTGCAGAAATGACACTATTCAAACACGCAAAGAACCTGGATTGTGACCAGCTGAGACTAATCGATAGACAAAGAATGTGGGTGGTACTCTTCTTGGGGTAAATAGTAATGTAAGATGACACATTTCATTTGACTGATTTCCTATCCCAAGCCTTCTGGAACCGAAAGCAAAGCATGTGGTTACTTGTTATGCTGTCTCTCAGTAGGCAACCACAGTAAAAAGAGTTGTCTGAGAACAGAGCAGACGATACCAGGGAGTGGATATATGTGGAGTTGGAATAAATTTATCCATTAACTGTATTTATTCTGCAGGGAATTAGATAGTAAGATCCAAATTCAGGACACGATCTAATAGTCTGCAAACATAACTATTCATTTGCAAGATACTCTTTAGCTTATTTAAATATCTATATTAAATTATAACAATAATAATTCGCAATAAACCTAGAATATTAAAAAAAACGTTATGGTGATCTGAATGTATCAATGTAATTTCATAATTTTTTGTTCTAATAATTATTTTACAAAGGAGGATTGTGTTAATGGTAAAATTAACATTTCGTAATAAGGAAACTTACGGCATTAGTAATTTAATAGCAGCATGGCCCGGCGTTGCCTGTGCTTGATTCAAAAATCGTACGACTCAAACAGCAATCGCTATCACTTGACTTAAAATATTTTTGCCCTTCTTTGCCTTTAAAGGAGTGCCCTTTGCCGTGATGATGTTACTACATGCCTTACTTCTTGCCTATCTCACACTGCGAATTTTTTCTAAGATCTATACTAAACATTAAATCTGTTACGAAATAAGAACTAAACAAAATAAACACAAAACGATCAGGTTTAAAAAGGACTCGTAACTGGAAAAACCGATTGAAAAAAGAATGTTAATAACAAATATTTTTTCACACCCAAGCCAGTTCTGCGGAATCAGAATCAACGTTGAGTTTAAGCAAGGGAATGACCCAACTGGAGTAAAGTGTCATGCAGATTTAAATTTTTTCCACTTGTGACGAATGCAGCTATCGATTTTTTTTTTTTTTTTGCAGGCTAGCATTCTAGTTAACATTCGTGTCAGTCAGCTGTTGGTTCTCACGCTGGCCAATAGAAACTTCCTGCCTATTCGTGGTAGCCAGCTATTGGCACCCAATCTGGTCAGTACAAAATGGCCGCAGACTACATGAAAATTGCCGTAGAAGCATGAAAATATCGATTAATTCTACTATTGATGGGAGTTGGAAAATACAACGTTGGTCTTGGCCTTCCCACTAAAATGTAAATTTTGGTGCAAATCCGTCGAAAATTGCGGCCGTGCATTCGTTACACACACACTCCCTGCCTTTTATAGATATAGATAAAAATCTTTGGACTAAAACATTTAAACAGGAAAATAGATTTCTCAAGAACACTGAATTTTATTGTTCTTTTAGTACTAATGGAATAATGTGATACGTTAATTTAATTATATCATTCTTATTACTTAGATTTAGATTTTATATTCATTTTACTTGTTCCTGTTGTTGAAAGTCTTCAAATTATGTTGTTATTCTCATTTAGTACAATTATTTTTTTGTGATTCTATCGTAGAATTGGTGTTGCCTAAATTCATATGTTTCGAAAAAGAATAGCCATCTCTATTAACTACAGCCTTTATTCGCTTTAAGCTATTACATTCAGCATAAAAGTTCATAGGCGTACCAACATATTCTCATGGAATGTGACCAAACCCTGTTTGCTTAATCATAGTCGCCCTTGAGTTCAACACACTTTTTACATCCATGTTTGCAGTAATCATGGGCAATAAACACTTTTTTCTCTTGGTATTCTTTAACACCTCAATGCCAAATTTTGTCCAATTGCAACAGAGGTCCGTACTACTTACATATGAAATCTTTTTTGAACAGTCAGATGTCAGTTTCTATGCATGAAACAAGGCAGCTATTAACTATATCTTTTCAAATTCAAAATGATAATAATCAACTTCAAAATGAAGGTAAAAAAAATAATCAACTCCAAAATAGATAAATCAACTTCAAAATGGATTAATCAACTTCAAATTGGAAAACAACTTCAAAATGAAAAATAATGAACTTCAAATTGGATTAATCAACTTCAAATTGAGAATTAATATAATACTAAGAAATTTAATACTTATTCTTTTATTTTTACTTAAAAGGGATATAAAAAATATAAACGTTCCTAAGAAATTTATTTAAAAGATTACATCATCTAAGTTAATTACAGAGAGAAGTAATCTCTGTATTCCAGATACGAAGTTAGTGCAAGTCTCAGGGGAAATATTATTAATTGACCCGGATATCATCGCTTCTAACTTGCTGAGGCGGAATACTTTAGTAGATAAAGATCCCTGGCCATCACCTCTTAAAATCCCAACAATTGAGTCTGCCATACTTCTTTTTACGTCAGCTTAAATGACTGACCAAACCTTTTCAATGGGATTTAACATCGGACTATAAGGGGAAAGTCTGAAAATTTGGTGTTGCCTAAATTCATCCTCCTCCACAACTTCTTCAATTGAAGTAGGGCAAGGAGTGTTATCAATAACTAAGACAACTCCCCTTTCATAAATTTCATTTGCATTTCTAAGGCACTCCTTGGTCCATTCCTTCACATCCTCTTTTTGAAAGAACCTCTTTTAATGTTATGATGAATTAATTCATTTTTACTAATACATCCAATAACATGGATGTTAATTCCCCTGGATCCGGTCGCGACTGTACTGCACCTCGTGCCTTTTTTAGAGCGACCTTCTCTTCTTGAAATATGGAGATTAAACTTGGTTTCACCCATATAAAGAATTGTCACACTTTGGGACTGGAATTCTAATAAAGCTACTGCGTAATGCTTCCGTTTCGCCTTATTGACATTATTATTGGCAGCTGATGGTTCATAATGAACCGCTTTTAAAGTAAAGGCCATGGAGTCCAAGTGCTTTCTTATGCATTCTTTCGTTACACGAACTTCATACTTTTCGACCAACTTATTTACAATGTCTTGAAGAGTGACCCTATGAGAATTTTCAATTAATTCGGCTATAAAATTCTTATGCACTTGCGTAACTTTATATTTTTTTACTCCTCCCCTAGAGTCACTCTTATCCGCACTCTGGTCTAACCAACGGTACGCTGTTGGTAGAGGCACACCAACTGTTCTTGCCAGGTCTTTCCAATTTCCTACTGCGGCATGTGCAGCTAAAATCTGGACCTTTTTTTCGCCAGCCACAGTTTTCTTGAGGTAAGTCCTCTTTGGAGCTGTTGCTAATTCTTCTTCAGCTTCTTTTGTAGAGGTTCCTCCAGCATTATCATCAATCATCATTTTTGCCCATACGGGACTTTCTCCTCCTACTTTTACTGTAGGCTCACCCAATGCTTTCTTAGACTTTAAGTTGTTTGTATTTTGTTTTTTTCTTCATCTATATTTCCTTACTTATGGGGTAAATTAATTGAAAAAATAATTTTCAATATATCCAAAAATATCTCAATTTGAAGTTGTTTATTCCAATTTGAAGTTGTTTATTCTTATTTTGAAGTTGATTGCTTTTAGGTTTTTGACATTTTTTCAATTTGAAGTTGATTAATCCATTTTGGAGTTGATTAATTTCTTTTACTTGAAAATACGTCCATTTTGAAGTCGATAAAACTCTAGCGTAAATACTTCATGTTCAGCTTATGAACTTTTCAGCCAACCCTCATATTCTAAATCATTGAGTGGAGATAGCGTTTACAAACAATGGCGGCTTTAAACATTAATGATCATGTCAGGCGCCACACACGACATCCTTATGAAGTTCTCGAGCTGATGAGGCTATTGAAGAACTTGACTCGACTTCTTAGATCAATGTTTCGTTTTTGTAGCCTCTTCGACTGATTTGCAACATATACCATGTTCAAATTCCTATACAAAATATATCAAAACTGTTCTATACTCTGAGGTGTTTGATAGTACAGGTTGGGCTCTCAAGATAGAAAATCCAAAGAAGAATCAACAATATTATCGGTTCTTATCTAGCGGTTCAGTTTCCGTCACTTTCACACCGCAGTAAGGTTGCGTCACTGTGTCTTTCTTCAAATATTTTCATGTTAAATGCTCGGATGAACTCTTTGATATGGTACTTAGAAATATTGAATTTAAGCTCAGTACTAAATTGGTGTCGAGATTTCATCATTTCACAGTTGAGCTGACTAGATGTAGCCCTAATGTCGATGCTAACTATTTTTTTTTCGCGTACTTCAAGCTTGTAAAACTCCCTCCAGGCTCCATGCTTTCCAGCCAACTTCAATTTGAAAAAAATTAAATGCAATGTAAACTGGTATTTACTGTCCTCCCGATTTACTCTTTGCTCGTCCAGGTCAATATTAATGTTTCTGTTCCTAATTTTTCCACACCCTGTAACCCCTTTGTGTTTTAGTGGCTTTACTGCATTGCATGGAGTGATACCGATATAAAAAACATATATATGTGTGTGTGTGTGTATGTCTGTGTGTGAGTGCGTGTGTATGTATGTATGTATGTATCTAACAAAAATGCATTTTCTGTTATTATTCCATAGATGTCATAACAAGTTACCGATAATTAAAAAATAGTCTGTGGAGAGCCATGATCGCCAATGCCTTAAAAGATACGGTTTTGATAACGAAATAATTAAATTTGTTTGCAGTTCAAATTCTTTTTATGATATTATAAATGAGAAAAATATTTAAATTAAAACCAAAAAATGAAGAAGTATCAACTATCTTTTCTTTAGAGTGCCAAAGAATATCCTTAAAGCATCCATTTATGTGTTTTTTTTTTGTTTTGTTTTTTCAGGGGGGGGTTGAATGACGTGTAACTCGTTATGCTTTATTTATTCTCTAACCTAAAATCTAGAATCCTTAAAAGCATATTTTTCAAACAAGTCGCGTTATTAATCAATCATCGTTAAATCTGGGCACGTTAAAGGATATTTTCGCGATAATTTATGGCATGACTTCCTCTTACGGTAGAACCCCCTAAATAATTCGACTATATTAATGAACAAAGAAACATTTTATTTACGTGATATGCATGGCACCCCAAATGGCTTAAAGCTTGAATTTAAAATATTGATAGTGGAAAATTCTAATAAATAAAACATAGCGGCAATAATATAATCATTAAAAATACGTTGTTTCGAAAAGTCCATATACTCTTACCTGTGGATATTATTTGAAATCTTGCAAAAATTAAGAATATAAATAAATATGATGCTTATCTAACGAGATGTTAAGTAAGTTTTCTTCTAAGGTTTAAGCTTAAAATCGAGTAAAATGTTTTATTTTTTTCTAAATACAACGTGTGAAAGAACGAGCTTACCTCGTCAGCGGCCAACCAAAGAAGGAAAAGGGTTTTGGTGCCTAAGACGGTAATGTCACGCCTTGCGCCACCAGCAGTTTTATCCCCCGGAGAGGGTAGTTTTTTTTTTTTTTTTTTTTTTGTGACAGTCTCTGCGATTCTTATGCAGCTCCAAGTCAGATTTTCAACATTGTTAAAAGCGTTTCTTTTCTTTTTTTTTTCACTTGTTCAATTCCTTCCTGTTTTCCTCCCATGGAACCGATAATTCTACTTTTTTTTAACCAGACCACACTACAATGTAAAAGTGTGTGTCTGTCTGTATGATATGTACCGAAAATTGCCGAGGTGTTCTAAGATTGACTAACACCCTCCAATCACGAGCTCCACGTATGTTAGGAATTGTTTGGGGCTTCTGTACAAGGAGTTCACCTACCTTGTTAAAACGGATTTTAGGTTCTGTCGTTACAGGTTGTATTTGGCTTCCCACTGTGTACTGACGAAGACTATGACCAAATCCAGACCTTTTTATGACGTCACGTGTACATCTGCAACGATTATAGGAATGCAGAAATCACGTGACGTAAGGTGGCTCGATCACCCATACATCTTTATCAGTTTATCCACACAGCTTGAAGTCGCGTCTTGTAGGAGATCACAGGTAGATCGGAGAGGGAATTACATTGCCAATCCCTCCATTACAATCAGAGAGTTCCGTGATAGCTTCATTGAAACAATATTAGTCCATGTAGTCTAAGCAAACTGGGCTGAGAAACAGCATTAGCTGTTTGCTGCACTTCCTCTAAATTGTTGATTTCTTCAATCACCATGTCACGTTTTTCCTCTGCACCCTGCTAGGAGAAAAGATGGTTGCTTGTACTGACCCAGGGATCTCGCTTGCCTTGGGTTACCCTCATAATCTCCTTGGTTCGCAGGCTGGATTCTACTTCTTGGGTGGCTTCTGATGTTGAGCATTTTGTGTCAGTTTTGATATCTGGATGTAGTCTGTAGTCTCACTCATCGGCCGAGGCCCTCATCATCATGTGAATGCGTACCTTCCCGCCTATAAACTCCCCCGCTAATGAGGAGATTGGAATGTGCAGATTTCCTGCATTGGTATAGAGTCTCAGTGTAGAAAATCAGGGGGAAACCCAAGCCACTTGCACATGTGCTGATTGATACACTGTTGCGTCTGCTGAATGGCAGAGTAATATCGTACACCAAAGGCCACAGAAGCCGTGGCAGTAAACCATGTTAGTAGAAGCAAGCCTTCAGTTTGCCGTGAGATGAGTTCTGTTGAGGGATTCAAGTCCATCTAATGCAAATTTCTGTAATTTTTCATCTCGGTGTCGATTGCCCAGTGGTATTTCATACAGACGCCCGAGAATTTTCATAGGATTTTCTTTGATTATCGGCATCATGTCACCCCAAAGCAGAAGTAAATCTCCCTGAGAGAGCCCCTGAGTAATGATAAGCTCCGTTTTTTCTTGGGTTTAGACTTCATTCTCATCCACGTGAAGAGCTTATTCTAGCACTGCAGCAGTTCATCATCACGGACTTTAGACGGGGACCAAAATGGTAATGTCATCCATGCGTAAGAAGAAAGACAGTTTGTTCATTATTCACCACTCCGTTTGCTGTGTCCGCTGCACCGCGCAAAATGACTTCCATGGACATAATATAAAGAAGTGGTGAAATCATACACGCCGTCCTAATACCGACCTCTAGGGCTTGGCACTTTGTGGTGTAGTTGCCAAAGCGGAACTGCATAAACGCTGATCTGGTTTATTTCATTACGATTACCCCAAACTCACTAGGTATATTCGAAAATTTGAGGGAGATTCAAATTAACCTTTAATCCATACACATTCGCGAGACCAAGACAAATTACATGAAGCTCAGATATATTTTGTTTAGCTAATAGAATTGAGTTCCATATCATGTGTGAATCCTCCAAACAGCCGTGTAATCCAGGTATCCCAAATTTCTGGACAGCTCTGTTTATATAATGTTTACCTAGCAGGAAGTTCGTCATATGACGGGCAAGTACACACAAAATATTTTACCCTTACATTCCAGAGGGGGAATGAGCGGAAATTTACAATGTGTTTTGCATTCTTTTATTTAGGTATCCAAATGACATCCACTAAGTAGCATTCTCATGGTACAATACCTTGTTTCTATGACCGCTGGTGAGTTGCTTGAAAACGTTTGGACAATTCTTATATAGCTTGTATGTTATTTCATTTATTTCAGGTTCATTACCGACACGGGATCTTAGTCCGCTGTCGTTAAACAGGACCTCAGAAGTTTGGGGGCTAGAAAGATCATTCATAGAACGGATTGGGTTATCTTTCTAAGCATCATAATACGTCATCCTCTGGTTGTTAACGAGTTCCTCCTTCGGTACGTCAAATTTAATGCTCTTAATCTCAGTGAACAGCTTTTTAGCAAAAGCCTACGCATTATTGTAAAATGATCTCCGAAACTGTTGGCTTCGCTTCCGATGTTTTCTTTGGCTTTCAGCTCTAGAGAACACCAAGATAATTTCTTTAATATCATTAAGCAGATCATGACTTGGAGCTTTTTTGAGTCGGCCCTTTACGACTCTCTTCCCTGCTCTTAGTTTTCCCTTCTGAATCTGTCCTGTATTTGGTCGCTTATTTTCTTTCCTATCCTCATTTGCATTTGCCACAGAAAGCTACTCATGATAAACCTCGTACAAAACTCTGCAGAATGCTTTGATATGCTGGCTAATGGGGCCTTTTAGATGATTGGTCAGTATTAAAGTAGCTCGCTGATTGCCTTTGGGAGACTGGATCCTTGGCTTGCTTGTAATTTCTCCAGAGAGTTAGGCCCTGCAATGGCCTCCTGAAAACATAATAAAATATCATAATTAAAGATAGATTTTTCAATATAGAGGAGAAATACAAGCATTTATTTCATTTTCACCACATTATTGTATTGATTGTTAATAATAAAAATTAACGTGCATACAATATCGTGAATTTATAGGTAGTGTTTTAGACTTGTATATGCCATGCCCATTTGGAACGTGGACGATCGTAGTCATCCAAAACTTGCGGTCTTTTATGTTTCTGGGTTAATTATAATCGTTACTATCTCTGTAATGTATTCATACAAATTGGTTTAGTCGGTTATTCGCTGTTTACCAATGATTCAGTTCTTCAATATGTTCTGTGAGTGTTAAATGCTTCAGGTCCTCTTTCTTTCTTATGTGTCCTGTGAAAATATCCAGGTCATTGCTGTATTCTTAATGACGCGCATTCATCCAAGATCTCAAGGTGAATTCTTATATACGATAAATCGCGAGAGATACTGGGAACATGATAGGTTTTTTGTGCCACTCCGGAGAGTACCCAACTTCTCCTCTCACGATTTATATGAGAAAAGTTAGATTAGACCAAAAATGGAATACTGCTGCCAAAAATGGAGTACTGCTAGAGTATTCCAATCCTATCTTTCCAGTTTTCATAGAGTTCAAAGGTATTTACTTGCGGGGGATTAATTAATTTCAAGGCTTCATTTCTACTGCATCCATATTCCATTAATAAGGTGGAAGCTCCACTCAAATAGTATTTTCCTGCGAAACGCATTGTGTCAAAAAAACTCCCAGGATGGATGTCCCCGATAACTACGATCTTACCCTCCTTAAGTCAAGTGTCAGCCATTATATACTACATATTCTACACATAATTCCTCCGCTTTCCTCCATATAACAGCCTCACTTTTAACTTGAATGGATCGTCGGCCTTGTATTGAGTGAATATTTAATTAAAAGCTACATGTTTACTGGTTGATTTGGTTTCATATGTTTTACGGCTTATCAACCTCAATGGGTTATTTAATGCCAACAAGATTTTTATTGCTGGTAATATTTTTTTTAAATTTATTGCTGGTAGTAATTTTTCTTCAATAACTTATTGCTTGTAATAATTTTTTTACAAAGTATTTCTGGTATTAAAACATATTTTAAAACGTTCATAGTGTTTTGACCCCAGTTTTGGGGTTAACTATTTACCATAGGTGGGACCCTGATGTGTTCTACAACCCCGGGTCAGGGTGAACCTTGGAACACCAGAAATTAAGAGGTGGTTCTACGCTCCACACAACCTCCTGATCAGGGACCTTGTAGTTTATCATCTTACCCAAGACGCGGATGTAGTTTATGATCATAGCCAGGACAAGCTACATGCTTAGCTCTCATGTTTATTTTCCGTGAATGTTACTTGTTAATCATAATCTCTGTCTATATTAATCTTACCATTCTTTGGTAGGACCACAACGTTGCGGCTTCAAGTTCATTCTTTATCTGGGAGGAGATATTGCTCATATAAATCAACACTGGTAAGAATTTCGAATAGATTTTTTGTAGTGTTATATAAAATGCCTTAATAATCGATGAAACATTGATTTATGCCTTTAATCATTTCTATTGCGCGTTCTTTTTTAATGAAGCTGATATTACAATTGTCTTAAAATTATACGCTAAACTCCCGGTCTAATTCAGATACGAGACATCTTCATTAGAATTCTAATAATACTTTTTATGTAGTTCCTTACGCTAATTGTCCGATAAATTTCGCTTCTTTTGCATTCATTTATACTTGGCTTATTTCGGATGGATATTAAGACATGATTTTCCGGCGTTGACGTTGTCACATATTTCATGTATTATTTCCTTAAGTTTATTGATCATGAAATCTTCTAAAGCTAATTGCATATCTTTTTTCGCTCCCATCTGGTTCTAACTTATGCTTGCCTTCGTCTCCAGAACTCCTTAAATTTTGTTTCCAGTGGCGAACTTAACAAATATTTCTTAATTTTTTTTTTCTAGTCTGATTTTTTTTTTCATGAGAAGTTTTATTTTAACAATGTAACAAATGCTTTCCTCACACTATTCTACTTTTAGGGGCTTGTATATTCAAAACACTTGTATTTGTTTTGTATATCAGTGTAAATCTGTTTGCATTATTTAACCATTCCTTGCCTATTGTATTTTTGATATTTCTTGTTTCTTTTTTATTAATTTATGTTCGTAACAATTGGGTAAAAACTTTGCGGCATGCTTATCGTGATTTAGGACTTCATCGGAAAAAGTACTGTTAACTTTCATATACTTACACATTTGAAAGAAGGAAAAAGGACACTGAAATTGTAAAATTTTAATAACAAGTATTTTGGCATAGAGTCTGTCCAATTTCATGTACTTCTTTCTTCCTCATATATATATATATATATATATATATATATATATATATATATATATATATATATATATATATATATATATATATATATATATATATATATATATATATATATATACACACACACATATATATATATATATATATATATATATATATATATATATATATATATATATATATATATATATATAACAATGCAATATATACGTTGTCAATAAAATAATGCTCGATCTATACGAACAGAGCTTAATTATTAATATGCATCTTTTCTCACCAGTAGCACGATGCAAACGCCATGTGCCGATTGAAAACTGACCGTTTGTATTTTAAATATTGATGTTTAAACACTACTGCAATGACAGTGAAGCAGTCAATTTATTTATGGGGAATAATAATAATAATAATAATAATAATAATAATAATAATAATAAAGTTAGGGATGGATAATTTGGTCGTCTAATAAATGTTGTGGTAGCAATTGACAATGAAGACAAACCTAGATGAGATAGAAAGTACTTGGGTAATTAAAAGAAATGGAAAAAAATACATATATAAAGTAATATATTAAAATATTACTTAAGTTTATGCCGACTTCGGAATTTCTTGGTAAAATTTACAGTCTTCGTATTACATACTATATCATTCTTATAAATATAGATTTTTAATAAAATTTACATTATAAATGTGGTACAACAATATTACAAATAATATCCACTGTTAATGAAACTCTTAATTGATTCCTCATAAGAAAGTATTTGGTATTTGCTATCCGATCTGTCAATACAAATTTCATTTGAAATTTTTAATATCTTACTAAATCCTTTTTCGAGAAAATAGGTTTCGCAGATCCATTAACTGCTATCATTCTTTTTCGTGTCGATGGGGGGTCTTCCTAATCTTTTATTTGAATTAATATTAAAACTCAATATCTTTATTATTCGAATTAGATGTGATATCCATTTTCGCTGATGCTTCTCTTGAAATTCCTCAATTGATGTGCATTCTGTTAGATGATATAGATATTTTCGATTATGTAACGCCATTCAACGAGGTTGGAAGAACTGTGTTCTTCATCAAAACCCACACACTGCATTCGTTCAAAGATATTTTAGCCACTGAAAGTGTTTTCATGCAGATGACAATTTAGATATTTCTAAAAGGGTTTCACGCCATACATTTCATCCACATAAAAGTCCCTATCTGACGAGTTTATTATTAAAGTTAATAGAATAGAATTATGCCATTAAAAATACAAGGCATATTTACGTAAATTTGCTATTGCGTTGATTATATCTTCTACATAAATCATCGAGAACTTTCATCTATATTAACTATGTTGTTGTCCATAAATAATATCTTTTCATAATTTTAATAAAAACAAACATATCGTAAAAGTAATATTCCACTATTTATTAGTGAAATATCTTGTTTCTTGCATAGATCAATACGTTTTAATATAACAAAGATATATTACATGAGGAAGAAGATTTAATTAGGCTGCATTAACAATTAATAAATTCACATTATATTTTACATTCTAGAATAGAGTTTTATTTGTAAACATTTTACGCTATAAACTATTTGAAATGCCAGCGACATTATTCGTGTGATTTGTTGCAATTATGAAACAGAAGTTAGGAAATCGTTGGTCCTACGAGATAACCACAGGAAACCGAAGTCTTTGATAATGTGGGACATTGTACAGTCTTTATGTTCAAGTATATCAAGGGTTAGGATAAAGTCCGAAATAACTCCCTGTAGTAGAAAATGAGGTCCTATATTTTATAGAGACGTTATTTCGTGTGAAACTGAAAATATCCGATGAAACACACACACACAAATAATGCGGATTAACTTACCACAGTGACCAGTACGTTTAACTTAGCTGAATTTTGAGTACCAGTTTAGTGATATATTCTTCACAATCGAATACAATTATAAAAATTTCCAAAAGTTACTTTAACTTTTGCTTTCAGTAAAGAAAAAACAGACGAGCGCTTGTCGTTAAGCTTCAGTGCAATCTGAACACTGCCCTATGTGAGATTCGACCATTTTTATAGCTCAGTAGTTCGAGGAAACACAACTATGGTGTCCGTAACCACACGAATTACCTCATGTTTTCTATATTAAATCTAAAGTTAATTAATCTAAGACTTTTTAGGGAACAAAGAGTGACATTTTCGGAATGTCATTGTATCGAAACTTCATAATATAGATAACATTTGCCGGCAGTAAAATTTCAATAGTTTCACACTTTATATTCAAATCAACGGATGTTATTTCTGTGTTTTCCAAGGAGGATCCCGAAAAACTTCTTTGAAGTATCGGGAAAAAAAAACAATGACGTAAAGAGCGTCATTGACGATCTTTTGAAAATGTATAATAAACTCTCTTAAGCATTTTTTTTTTGTCAAAGATCGATAAAAAGAAAATATCTCTTAATGATTCGCAAAACAAGGAAGAGAACATCTTTGTATTTACGCGGAAACTAACTTGACGAATGTATTGTTCCTCAAGAGAAAACAACAAAGGTAAGTGTTACAGAAATTACTAAGCATTGATTTATTATGTAACAGTCGTACTTCTTATAAATCTTCAACAATAATTAATAATAGAACTTTGTTTAGTAAATGGCCTGAGGTCTCACTTCTTTAATGCTTCCTGTTCCTTCGGGGCGTAAGCCAGTTTTGGGCACTACATGGTCTCATATTTTGAAGTTATAAACAACGTCCTCTTGTTTATACTGCCAGACCCTATTTTGCAATTCATTTACTTAATTACGCTAAGTATATTATTCGCAGTTTCTCACTGCCCATGTTGCCTTTAATATGTACCGTGTGCACCAACTTCTCTAAGACATTGTTCCTTATTATATTTCTATGCATCTTCAATTTAAATCCCCCCGCGACTTAAATGTTCGATTAATATTATTCTCTGTATAATTGTTTTGCAACTCTTCTTCTGTTTTGATTGCAATATCGAAAACACAATCATCGATAAATGATAAAAGCTAAACAAGACGTGTTCTCAATTCTGTGTGAAAGATGAAATTAGGAATCCTGCACAGATACCCTTGGGAAATGTATGAATCCATCTCTACTTCTTCCCCATCTATGGGTAAATTAGTATGAATTGCATCATCAATTCATTATTATCTCCAAAATATTCTAAGAATTTAAAAATATTATCTGACTTTAAATAACTAGTAATAGTGTGATAAACCGTAATAAACAAAGCTACTAGACAATCTCAAATATAACCAAAGGAAACTAAATTACATTTATCTTTTAGCCTCTTCCCTTTTAAATATTGTAAGTTATATGTTTGTAATCTTTTAACATTTATTGTAAGTTATATGTTTGTAATCTTTTAACAAGGTTCTATATTTTCGACATGACTGTTATTTTTTGTTCAATAATTTATTGGAAAGCTTTTAATTAGATCATTGTCCTTTGATATCATAGCGTGGATAGTTGCATCGCTGATGAATTAGTTTTGAAACAGCACCATTCTGCCCTTTCGGCGTATTGGGGGTCAATTTGCATTAAGCAGCATTAAACCCACTCTTAATTCGCCAGTTGGCTAAATTATATTCATCAAGATTGAAGCCGTACACAGTGGAAACATTCGTTCATTTTATTGTCTCCTCATTCAATCAGGGCTGGTGTTTTCAACGTTTACTAACTAGTATTACGACTAGCAGTGTGCCATTTTGCTTTGAATATAAAACATCGAACTTCATTTATGACATGAAAAAACAATGAAAGTCTTCAAAAAATAGTAATACAACTTTGGCCATATTCACTAATATCATTTTCCATTTGTTCAAATTTTCATATTGTATTTTTATAGTTTAAATTTGCAAATAAAGATAATTCCATAGAAAACCATATTGGAAAGCGGTCATCTCCGAATCGGAACATGATTTGTGTTCGATCAAATTAGACTTTTGCCAAAACCTGCTTTTACCAGCGATTTGTGGTTTTTATTCTTTCCGTATTAACTGCTAAAATGAAATGTTGTGTAATTTGATCACAAATTGCTTAGCAAATATTCCCTCGAGTTAATGGAACAGAAAACAAGTATCCTAATTTTTAAAGCTGCTACATTTTTAAACGTCGCATATTACAATCGCCATCCCACTCTCTATCAGTCTTTGGCGCGTCACTGTTAGAAAAGGATTTTCCCAGTTCCCTCGAAGGTAGCTTTGAATGTATTGTTAATTCCTATGTCGTATCAGTGAACTATTCTATATCATATCAATATCACTGTGAACTATTATATGTCCTATCACTCGTCGAAAAGATATTTAATCACTTCTTCATACAAAGTTTCCTGTTCACTTCCATGTTTCTTGTTTAATCGCATTTAATGATATCGCATCGTTTTCTTTCATCACGTATCCTGAAGATTCATGAGGTTAAACTTATCACTAATATTCATTTTCTGCTGTTCATTCTGCCTATCAAAACCTGTTTTAAAGAGACCTTTTTAATTTGCATATTAATCCTTCATACATATAGCTGCCCGTTTGTTTTAAAACTAACCGAATTTCCTGCTAACATTTTATCCGTTAACTATTTACTAACAAATAATTACAGACGTTTATTTCATTTTAAAGAACTTTAGCATTGTATTACCATTTCTATAGGGCTGGCATCCTCGTCATATTGTTATTTTTCTATTCTTGTGATTTTTTTTTCATACAGAATTAGATTGAATATTATTTTTGATTTATTGAAGTTTCTTTTATTTTGGTTTGGTTTGTTTTATGGCATATCACTCTCAATGGGTTATTTAATGCCGAAAGAAATTTTAATGGTGGTAATATTTTTTTTCCAAAAATGTATTGCTGGTAGTATATTTTTTCAGAAATGCATTGCCAGGAATATTTTTTTTACAAAGTATTTCTGGTATTAAAACCTATTTTTACACTTGCATGGTGTTTTGACCCTAGTTTGGGTGTTAACCGTTTGCCCATAGATGAGACCCTAAAATGTGCTACCACCTCAGATCGGGATGGACCTGGGAACACCAACAATTAAGAATTGGTTCCATGCTCCTCAAAACCTCCTGATCAGAGGCCTTGCTGTCAGACTTAGTATTTCGTCTTACCCAGGACGCGGGTGTCGTTTATCGTCATATCCAAGACGGGATTTAGTTCACTTCATTTTAAACATAGGTTGAGATTCGCCATGTATGAAACATAGAACGGTTCTTTTAATTCACCCAAAGATCTTGAGATGTTCCACATATCATCAGCAAAACATCGCTGATGATAATAATCACATTTTATTTTTAATTAGACTCATCAATTCCCACATCATTACCAGAGGATATGACCATGTCATACTTTAAATCATTTAGGCGAACAGGTATCAGCTTCTCTCATACCTTTTTTCAAAAATTGGTTGTATCTGCGCCATTGTACAGCTAAAATATTACAGTCATGTTATAGAGTATTTCTCAATAACGTGTATCCAATATTCGTTAATAATAACCTATTATAGTGACCTAAAGACTGCAGAGTATTCTACTGATCCAAATATTTACTCATAGTTAAACATGAACCAAACAGATCAGCTTTAGATTTTCTTTTAAGCAAGCATGTAAATTTTGACTTTTCATTTGACTTATGTAACCGCTAAAGCGAAGCGTTCTTAATAGATTTAAAAGTATCGAAGTTTTAATTATCAGTGTCCAAAAACCATACAACTCTGATATTTGTACATGATAGTATTGATGGCAGAGACATTAAGAAAGCTGTAGCTACCCTAGGCAAGCTCATAAAAGAAAGCGAGAAGAAATAATCATAAGAAGTATGATGAATATTCCAACTAAAATTTGATATGTCAAAATCAAGTAACTACAGAAAATTAGATATAGTAAAATAGGTACCTTCAGAGAATCGCAAAAAATCAGCATACCCCGATGGAAAATTCATCCGAAAGTAACAGAAATCATTAAATCTTTTATGTCATTATTAAGAGGATGGATGAATTTTTTTTTTTTAATATTTAGTTAAATTTGGTACGCCTTTTCAGAACCTTCGAAAAGTATACTTCCACTTGCGTCATTTTTTAGAATAGCAAAAGTTAGCCTATTTTTGTGCTGACAGAAACATTAATTTGGAAATTATTGCCAAAATTAAATAATTGCAGGATTTTACTGATTTCTTAGAACTTATTCACAAATTAATGAAATTATTTTTTACTTTTTTTTTTATAAGAAAGAATTGGTAAAAATATTTTTTACGTGAATCGCCCCCTCAATTTTAAGAAAACTTGAGATACGTCATAATATTTAGTGACAATATTAGTTAAAAGCAGAATTCTTTGAAGAATTTAATTCACCGATTAGCTTTTTTTTTTCAAAATCAGACCCCATCTTACTGTAAATCTGGTCTGAATCAAAACATCATGACGTAATAAAACTAAAACATTTAATTCCAGAAATGTTTAATTACTTTCATGGTAAAGACAAATATTGTCTTTAGAAAAAATGGCTATGTATTTATAAAATTTGTTTTCATTATTTCTAAAATTTTAATTAGAATAATTCATAATATTTTTAAATCTTTTAAGATTCCCTTTTAGGAAAGATGGTTATTAAGTAAAACTATATTTGAAAATCATATATCGCAAAATGGAATCCGCGAATATTTTTAAAAGAATTTTGAATCAATTTTGTATGTGTAAAATGTACTGAATTTTATAAATATAATCGCTCATACACGACACGATCAAAAAATAAGAGCGACGCTTACAGCCAGAATTCTCTAAAATCCAATATAAAATATTATATTACGGAAAATATTTTCTTAAATTTTTAGAATTTACCGTGTACTTAAAATGTGTTCGCGTTATATTCCTCAATTATTTTTTAAGGTTAAAGCCCACGTATAACAACATCTGTCATCCGCTGCCACAGAGGTTTTAAAAACCTGTCAACATAAATAAACAAGCTAACCTTCAGTTGAAAAATGCATTTCTCTAATATTTTAAATTTAAAAAAATAATAAATAGTTGCTTCAAATCCTATTAACTATTCTTTAATTCAGCTAAATATTCAGCTAATATTCCTCAAATAAAGTTTTAGAAAAGTATATTTTATTTTTGGAAGATTTTTAATAAAGCGATTTACATTTTTATAACACTTTGCTAAAATTGGCGCCAAAATAAAAAATTAAGAAATTTCAAAAAGCAATTTCTTCCAATCAATTTAAATTAGTTTTGAAATACGGGCATAGTTTTTTTTTTTTTTTTTTTTTTTTTTTGTTAATGATTGGAAATATTAAATTTAATCTCAGCTTGAAATTAAAACTAAAATACAATCATTATTAAACTTTCATTTTAAACGTTAGGTATCGCATTTCGATGTACCTATCGTTAAGGGTTAAACCAGACAATTGAAGATGTGATTCGCACATCCGAAGATGCACTAAAATTCAAAAGATAACTTCCAACATCTAAACAAAATATTAAGAAACTGGAAAATGTTCATTGTGAGCAAAAAATAATAATGCTTAACTGTTATATAATAAAAATCCTCTTATATGGCAGTGAAGGTTATAGTTTCCTTGTAGGTGAACAGGAAACTTGACATAACAGATTTATATTAACAGAAGAATTCTGAAAACTGTAATTACGGAGTATGTAAACAACGATGATATTATAAGGACAGTGGTCACGAGAATGAAATTATACATAGAAAATAAGCAGGTATTTAAATATTTGAGAGACATAATGAGGCTGCACAGATATATCAGATTTTTGTTTCGAGACCAAAGGTAGTCATCCAACGTTGGCTACTGTTTTTCGTCGCGTTGCTAAGACAGGATCCATGACGCTACAATCCATGGATTGAGGAAGACCGAGATCCGCTCGTACGCCTGACCCAAAATAACACTTTCTTGGACTGTACATTTAACAACACTTGCCGTAAACATTAAACTGAAAAAACAAAGGATTTGTGGACACATATTTATGTGAACTTTTGTGCATATTTTGGAATGAGAAACCCGCCACAAAATTGGTAAATAGATTTTCACGCACCCTATATATATATATATATATATATATATATATATATATATACGCACATCTATCTATCTATCTATCTATCTATATATATATATATATATATATATATATATATATATATATATATATATATATATATATATACATACACTCACATCTATCTATATCTATATCTATTGTTATTTTGACGGAAAATTTACCAGTAAAAAGAATTCTCATATCACTATATTTGTACAAGAACGCACAACCTTGAAATTCAAATTCAAACTGAGCGTTGCGACTGCACGCTCCAAAACAATAACACATTTCTAATAGCATTTTTCGGATTACAATACATCTATTTTCGTTGTCCTCTTATTACTGAGAGTAAAAACAAGAACAAAATCTATTCCATACCTGAGGATGTCTGCAGGAACAGACGAAAGCTTGTAAAAATAATAAGAACTTATGCAACAGAAAATTATAAAACAAGGATCTTTTCATTCATAAACAGGTTCGGGGCTTTTGTATATTATTTGAATTGTTCACGATGGATTTCTCGCCAATTAAATTATTAAATTTTGTATTTGTTTTTGTATGAATAATTATGAACATATATATATATATATATATATATATATATATATATATATATATATATATATATATATATATATATAAAAGGGGAAATATATATATATATATACATACACACATCTATCTATATCTATCTATATATATATATAAAGTGGAATATATATATATATATATATATATATATATATATATATATATATTACATCAAAATAGAATATAACGCCTAAGAACAGACATTTATGGGCTGATGGGAGCCGCGTACAGATGGCTTAAAATAGACTATCTACTATGTTGAGGTCATTTTGTTTTATGCCGTAAAAATACATATGCTCTGTTATAACAAATAAATCGAGCACGCTGTGGATCAGTTTTTACAACTAATATTACTAGGATCCACACTGATTATATAACAACGAATCGATTACATGTACTATATATATATATATATATATATATATATATATATATATATATATATATATATATATATATATTTATTGTTTGAATAAAACAGACCACTTTTTTATGGTTCCATGTAATAAGTTATTTCACACAACCCTTTTAAAGGGCTCTGATCATCAGACTTTGCTTCCAAAAGTTGAAATTAAACTAACTTTTGGAAGTAAAGTTGATTATCCAGATATTTAAAAGGGTTCTGGTGAAATAACTTATTTCATCGAACCTTAAAAGTGGTCTGTTTTTAAAAACAAACAAATATATATATATATATATATATATATATATATATATATATATAGTACAGGTAATCGATTCGTTGTTATATAATCATGGTGAAACATAAACCCAAATTTTTAAAGTGGTCTGTTTTATTCAAACAAATATATATATATATATATATATATATATATATATATATATATATATATATATATATATAGTACAGGTAATCGATTCGTTGTTATATAATCAGGGTGAAACATAAACCCAAATTTTTAAAACAGTAATCAGTTTGTCTGACGATCGCTAAAGCGTGTAACCCAGGGTCACAAACTCACATCTATCTAACCAAATATATATATATATATATATATATATAATACATAAAATGTCAATGATCACAGTTAAATTAGACCATGAAACAGAAGTCTTAAAAAGTGATAAATAGATTTGTAAGAAAGAAAATAGAGTGAAAATAACGTGTACTGCTTTTAACTTTAAAATCCGGATGTCAGTTGAATCCCCTCCCCTTGGCTTCAACCTTACGGTATTCTCAAGTGATTTTCTATCAAATGACCACCTAAGGCTTTATTTTTTATTTTTTATTTTTTTTAAATAAGAACGCTACGTTATTATTTTCAAAAATAAATAAACAAATGCACGACGTTGGGTGTAATGGAGACGGAGAATTAGGATGTGAGAAAGGAAGAAGAAAAAGACGAATGAAGAAAAGAAGTAAGTCAAGAATATTTTAAATGCATCGGTATAGGGTTAAAAACATTTTTTTTATCCAGCTTAACATGCATTTAAAAAAATCTTTTCTGATATGTAAGCAAAGGCTTTAGGACTTCGGATTTCTGATCTAAAAGGATTTTTAGACACGGAAATGTCATAATCGTTAATTTTTCCTTTTGGCAGTGGTTGCAAATAAGGTTATTGCATGGTTTTGAATTTAAAAAATCCACCTTATCAACGGATACCTGTTGTATTTATCCATTTAAATTACACACTAGTTAGCTAGGTTGGAAGCTATATATATATATATATATATATATATATATATATATATATATATATATATATATATATATATATGTGTGTGTGTGTGTATGTATGTATGTATGTATGTATAAGTGCGCAGGCATGCAGAAAATAGAAAAGAACACGTTGGGCATAATCCGGGGTTCCTTAGTATTTTTGTTTTTATTTTTAAGGAGACAGTGCTCCATACAGAAGTAGAGCTTTATTATAATAATATTTTTTATATATATATATATATATATATATATATATATATATATATATATATATATATATATATATATAAGTATAGAAGTCAATATTTTGAGGTGACATTTCTGAGATGGGGTATTATGTACAGTATTTACATTATACTGATTATTGCCCTCATTTTTGTCGCCATGTTTATCACAACGTTTCCGCCGTTATGCGCTCCGGCCTTCTTCGGGTGGTTGGAATGTCGAACTGAACACTTTATTTCGGGGTAGACTGTTCTAGTTCCACGTGTCATGTCTAATGGATGTTAGTTATCTCCTGTTAATTCCCCTCTCAAAGTTCTCCACCGCCTTAAACATATATTGAACTCACACCCCCAGGTCCTCTCACCGGATCCAACCAACGCCCTTATTCACTGGTTAAGTCGATGGAGAACTTTGAGAGAGGAATTAACGGGAGATAACTGACATCCATTAGACATGGCACGTGGAACTAGAACAGTCTACCCCTGTGAGCGAAATAAAGGGTTCAGTTTGACATGCCAACCACCTAAAGAAGGCCAAGCATGCAACGGCCGAAACATGGTGAAAAATATGAAGACAGTAGTCCGAATCATGTAAATAGTGTACCTGAATTTCAGTTTATATGTTATTTCACAAACACAGAATATTTTAGGTGATGCACAACGATAGCTCTGCAATAATAAAACGTGCTTGCGCTTCCGTTGCTACGATTCCAGTGATAACGGATATGTTTTCAGTATAGTTGGTCAATACCTGGTGTCGCGAAAAATCTCCTGATGAAAAATGGTGTCATGTATGAAAAAGTTTAAATGCTGGTCCAGCGGTTAATCATTTATTTAAAAAAAAATATTCCTTTGTGTGACGGATTGTAATCTCTGACGTTCATTCATTTTAAATATGTTATCCCTTCATATTGTAGACGATCAGATCACAGCAGATTAACTTTCTTTGTATTGTCATGTTTTTTTCTTCGAAAGATACTAATGCGGTTTCTCGTTCCCTTATCAACTCTTTTGAAATAAGAGTTGTCCTTCTCTTACACTGGTTATCAATAATGGTAAGCGAGAACAATCTACCCTTTTATTTAACCCATAGCAGGGAGTTGAAGAAATTCATAACTTTCCAAAGATTATTATTGAGAAAGTGAACGCAGCAGACTAGATCAGATTCTGAACTCGTTTTGCCGTTTTCTCATTCAGCGCCAATCACTGTTTACTAGCCACGCACTTATAAATACTTTTAATATTTAATATACTTCCGTCATTTAATGAGATAGGGTAATAATTGCAAATATGTTTTTTTTTATTACATGCTTGTTATTTTAGGCATATTTATTTCCATGTCCATGTGTCAAATACATGTGTAAATAATCCGATGTCAAACATCATTTTTAAAGGCTTTGTTAATATGCCATCTCCGGCTAGTGCATTTCCGTTTATTTTTTTACATTTTGAAGCATAATTTCTAATTTTATTATTTCAAGATCTTGAACGTCGCTACTGTCTTTCGGAGTGTTTGTTACTGATATTTTTATTTCTGAACCCTTTGTGCTTTCATAGCACTTCTTGGTTTTCCTTAATATCATGTTCGTACATTTGTTAATTTCCCCGATGCTGTCTTTCAGTGCATTATTGTTTATCTATTTGAAATGCGTCTCGCGCATATTTGAAGCATCTTGGAAAAATATTTGAACATACAGATATTTTGTCTCTAATGTCTTTGTTTGGGGCGCTAAAAGCAGGGAAAAATCAAGAAGCAATTTTTACAGCTCTCAGAGTAACAAATCTTGGTTCAGAATGATAACTTAAAAAAAAACTATTTTTAAAAGTCAAATCAATTTGTTAAGGAGATTGAAAAAGTCAAACTCACATTAATATGGAAGGATTGCCATACTCTAAGTAAATATCTACCTTATCTAACCCCAAATTTTTAATATTCCTTACAACCATAGGTAATAAAAATAATTGTTTTCTCTCTAGACGACGTCCACATCAATTTATTAAAATTAGGATTGCTAGGAGCGCATATGCTTTTACTGATATTATCTTGAGAATCATGAGCCAGTTACGAGTGGATCAAGCTGGCCATATTGAAGTTATCATAAACCAGATGAAAAAAATATGCAGTCACGTAACTCGGTGGATAAATGATGTTAGCAGTGGCATGGGAACGGAAGTCGGAAGAAAATCTTCTATGGTATGGCATCGCCTGTATTGCTCACAATTTTAAGGACCGGCAATGTCAACTATGAACACTAGGTATATTGATGAACGTGGTATTCAGCTTGTTTCCTACTGCAAGTATGGGGCGCGTATATTAATTAACTTTTTTCAGATTGTAACTTGTATTAATAACCCGCTCGATTATTCCAAACTGGAAATGTGAATGTTAAAATTTGATGTAAGACCCGTAGCATTACATTACGTCGACTACCTTTCATGAACGTGTAAACGATTATCAAATATCTAACTCACCGGTGAAAACATGATAGAAAAAACTTATTTAATCCTCAGAGAAACTAAAAAAAATGCAGGTGTGCAAATTATTACCAGTAAGTAGAAAAAAAAACTACATATACAGCTTGACATCACTAGTGGCTATGTATTTTCACTAACAATAAAAAAAGTGACTGCACAGAACATAATAAACATTTTACACTGTTGCTTTTTCATGTAGAAACCTATAATTTATAACAATTTTTTTATAAATATATCATTAATAATTGTTCTTTATAAAACTATAATTTATACTTTTTAATAAACCTGTAATCAATACGGGATTTTTAATTTTTATAACTAGTACAGAACATGTCGATAGGCAATAATACGTTAATCATATTTATCGAAAATTATACATGCATATGTTTGAATACATATTCATCTAAACGTAAAAAAATTATAAATTTATCGATGCAACCTCTTATCACATATATTAGCAATTATAACTTCATCCTATGTCGTAGATGAAGTTTTCTATAATATTTTCGATAATGCCAAAACACCCACTTGATATAATTATATTAGTTATAAAAATATGTATGATTAAATTATATATATATATATATATATATATATATATATATATATATATATATATATATATATATATATATATATAAACAGATAGCAATGAACTTTTCTGTTATTGAATATATTGCGTATTATGCAAACCATTGTTGATTCACAGTGCTTTCGGATAAACTATTAATCATTTTAAAGTGTTTTTTTTCATCGTGCTTTTGCAAATGTTTATACGTGTAAAGTGTCTCAAGAAATGTATACACACATAACAGCGTATAGAACAATTCAGCTTGCTAATTTTCCAGTTTTACACGGTAGTATTACTAATGTTATCCAGTTGTAATTTGAACAAAGAAAGTTCACCCTGAAATGCTATTGGAAATACGAAAATGCAGTTGAAGTTCCATGGTGGTATCGAAGAGATTTTCATTCAGATCCCCCGATTCGACTTACAATCTCAAGAATTAGAGAATATTAAAGTTAATGATAGTGTACACGATAGTCCGGTAAGACCACCTATACAGACCACGCCCTGTGAATCAAGCAAATGTGATGGAAAGATTTTATGGATCAGTGTACGTTGTTTGAATTAGATATACTTGGTTCTAGTTGATTTTCAAAGATTGAAAATGGATATATTTTAAAAAAAATAATGACGCAAAATCCTAGACAGGGGATCTCTCAGCTCACCAGTCGCTGAAGAGCGCTGCCAGTCGCAAGAAATGATGAGTATTGCACGACAGGGAACATTGACACCTTATATATATATATATATATATATATATATATATATATATATATATATGTGTGTGTGTGTGTGTGTGTGTGTGTGTGTGTGTTTAGACAGGTAAATTTTCGTCTAAATAACAAAGAAATGAAAAATAAAATATTGACATTTCAACAGATACATTTACTAAAATTACACAGAACTATCTTGAAATACTAAAGAATAAATTTCCTCAATAAAGTCACCATTGGCTTCAACCACGGCCTCTGAACGACTTCGGAATCTTCTGCACGTTTCTGGACGATCTCTTTGTTTGAGTTGGTCAATGCTGCCATATTCCTAGGCTTCAGTTTATTTTTGTGTACAAAGTGTCTGGTTACTCTCTTTTAAAGGGTGGTGTAGTCACAGAAATCATCTGAAGGCATGACTAGTTTCTTCTGCTTGTGTGGCATGGTTCGGTGTTCTGTTGCCAGATACAGTGTCTTCCAGCAGTCATCCCCTCGACCCAGGCCAGCACTACTTCCTCAAGGCACTTGATGTAGTTCTTACTTCATGTTGATTCTGATGACCTGTGGAAACATGAATGGAGGTATAACGACGCCATCACAAATGATCACTACAAACACATTCGTAATCACCATTAGACTCATCGAACTCTTTCCGAATTCTCTGCATTGACCTCAGATTGATATCCAAACACTACGAAATGTTCGTATTGTAGTTCCAGAGTGAATGCCAAGCAGTACAGCATGTCGTTTCCAAAGTTTTGACGGGGTAAATTGCGTCATATTGTTTTTTTCTCACAGATGGTGCCCAACAACCCTTTTATACTTTGCAGTCGAGAAAATCAAAAACAACGCGCATACGCGAAATTAAAAATATAAAATGGCGAGAATTTACCATACGCAATCTGTATATATGTGTGTGTTTGAGTGTGTGTGCGCGCGTTTTCGTGCGTGTCTGTGTATATAAAGCAGTTTGACATATAGCAGATATTTAATATTAAATAAGAAATATCATAACACAGAAAAAGATAGCTTAGTTTCTCCAAATATTCTACTTATATTTTCACGTCTATTCTATTCCAACTTCTTGTCCACCTTTTAGAAAAATCTACAAGCATTTCTTTTGGTATAACATCATATGCCGCTTCAATTTCTCCTTAATATTCTCGATAATTATGAAACGACAATTTCCACGACGTAATAAGTTCCGGAAAATTCTACAAGAATCTCTTTTGGTATTAACATCATATGCTGCCTCAGTTTCTCTTTAATCTTCTCGATAGTTATGAAACGACAATTTCCACTACCTAATAAGTTCCGGAAAAGTTGCTAAACCTAAATAGCCTGATCTGAAATATTGTGAGTGTTGAAATGCCTACCGGAAACAAAGATGAAATAACATGTTCAGAGTAAGTTCGTATTTATTGCTTTCAAAGTTATATAATAATATTATATATGTTATAATTGCTACTCTGTCTCTCCCTCTCTCTCGCACACACAAACACACGCAAGCGCACATACACATACATATATACTACTAGCATAGTTGACCTGTGTTGCTCGGGAGTACATGGCTATAATTGTATTATCGCACAGCCTTTATATTTACACCCGCTGTATACCCGAACGCCCTGTCTAGAAATGTCTGCCTGCGTTCCCGCTTGCATGCTTCTTACGTTGGTACACTAAGCAGTCCCCACTCGATAAAACCTTGTGCGGTCGTTGCTCGGGGTTAAATTGTTTCAATGTTTTAGTTATTCAGTAAATTTCCTATGGTCGGAATAACTTCCTCCCGCTTGCATGCTTCTTACGTTGGTACACTAAGCAGTCCCCACTCGATAAAACCTTGTGCGGTCGTTGCTCGGGGTTAAATTGTTTCAATGTTTTAGATATTCAGTAAATTTCCTATGGTCGGAATAACTTCCTATTGTGAGACCAGAAACTACCTGCACAATAGACTCTTCCAGGCCTATATTAAGTAGGCGACATAGCACTCTAGAGAGTGACACAGAGTGACACATAGAGTCTCGTACGACTACCAGTGTTGGACACTAACTTATAGTAAGCTCTGCTTACACTATCACTGTAACCTGTTGTTAATATATCTTTCTTACATCTAGTCCCTTTCGATGCTCTAGAACAAATCAACAAAGAGTTAGATAGACTCGAACAACCAGATATCCTGTCAAAAACAGATTTCAGCTAGTGGGCAGCACCTACGGTCTACGTAAAAAAGAAGTCCAATCAAATACGAATATGCGCAGATTTTTCCACAGGGTTAAACGATGCCTTGCAAGATCACCACTATCCTCTCCCAAGCCCTGAAGAAATGTTCAATAAACTCAATGGTGGAAAGATTTTTTCTGAAATTGACCTCTCGGATGCATACCTTCAGATAGAGGTGGAAGAAGAAAGTTCCAAATTGTTCTGCATAAACACCCATAGAGGGTTGTACAAATACAACAGGCTGGCTTTTGGAGTAAAGGTTGCGCCTGCAATTTTTCAGCAGGTCATGGACGCCATGCTGGGCGACCTTGACTACGCAACAGCCTATTTGGATGATATACTGGTTACCAGTAAAATTATGGCAGAGCACCGGAACCATATAATAAACATATTCGAAAAGATACAAGAATACGGATTTAAGGTTAAGGAGGAAAAGTGTCACTTTTTCTTACCAGAGATTGAATACTTAGGGCACATCATAAAAAAGACGGTCGTCGGCCGGATCCAGAAAGAGCCAACGCGATCAGAAACATGCCAGCCCCAGATAACGTTCAAGCGTTACAAAGCTTCCTCGGCCTCTCAACCAACTTTTAAAAAAGGACAAACCATGGTCATGGACCCCAGAATGCCAATTCGCATTCGAGAAGATCAAGAAAACTCTTACTTCGGACCTCTCCCTCACACATTACGACACTAGTCTCGACATCATAGTCGCAAGTGATGCAAGCTCGTACGGCATAGGCGCTTGCATATTACATAAACTGCCAGACGGTTCGCGAAAAGCTGTGGCTCACGCATCAAGATCTCTAAATCCAGCTGAGAAACAATATTCCCAAATAGAGAAAGAGGCTCTAGGGTTAATATTCGCTGTGACAAAGTTTCACATATATCTACATGGTAGACGGTTCATACTGCAGACGGACCATAAACCCCTAATCACAATTTTTGGGTCTAAAAAAGGTCTGCCAGTCTATACTGCAAATAGACTACTTCGTTGGGGAACGATTCTCTTAAACTATAATGTCAAGATAGTGTTCCTAACAACCAAAAATATTTTCCATGCAGACAGTTTAGCGCGACTCATTACAAAAAATACAGAAGTCCTTGAAGACTCCATCATTGCTACTCTAAGGACAAATTGTGAAATCAAAAACATGATCGCGAGTACCATAAGAGAGCTCCCAGTTACTTTGGCCGACATAAAAAGGGAGTCTCGAGAGGATGAATTCATTCAATCAATAAAAAGCAAAATTCGAAACAAAGACCCCAGTGTGCCTGAAGTTTTCTCCCTTTACGATGATGTCCTACTATATAATGACCGCGTAGTGATTCCAAACAGCCTACAAAGAAAAATCCTCAGGGATTTTCACATGGGACATCCAGGGAAGAACCGTACGAAAAGCCTCATGCGCTACTACGTTTATTGGCCAAACATGGACAAGGACTTAGCAGACATGATAGAAGCATGCAAAGGATGCGCGCTTGCAGGAAAAGGTCCAAACACGACGTGCAAACCATGGCCCAAAACAGATCATCCTTGGCAAAGAATCCATGTGGATTTTGCAGGGCCTATGGACAACATGTACTACCTCATTGTTGTGGATAGCCACTCAAAATGGCCTGAGATCTTACAATGCAAAAACCAACCACAAACTGCACGATCGTATTTTTACACGAGTTATTCGTGCGATTTGGCTTCGTAGATTGTATAGTTACTGATAATGGCACTCAATTCACATCAAGTGAATTTAGAGACTTCTGCAAGTCATATCCGGTGGACCACGTTACAACGCCTCAGTACCACCCTAGGTCAAATGGCCAGGCCGAAAAGTTCGTGGACACTTTAAAAAGGGCTTTAAGAAAGGCACTAGGAACACCGACAGATACAGCATTGCAACAATTTCTGCAGGTGTATCGGATAACCCCTAATCCGAACACGCCTATCGGAAGCTCGGCTGCAGAAACAATGTTCGCAAGGAAAATAAAATCAGTCTTCGGCAAACTGATTCTACGGCAAGCAAAATTTAAAAAAACCGCATCGCCTCATAGGAAATATTTCAATCCTGGCGATAGGGTCTTTTTCAAGGCGTACAAGAACAATATAACATTCTGGGAAGTAGGCATCATAAAACAAAGAATTGGCGAACTGGTCTATATTGTCCAAGGACCAAAAAACATTCACAAACGCCATTGGAACCAGCTCAGAACATGCCGTTTGAAGGAATCGGAATCACTACAAAATAACTGTGAAGAGCCGATCGACGTAATTTTCGATCACTTTGATCTCGACATGCCCCAAGTCTCTCCTGAAGTGCGACGTTCAGGAAGGAAAATAAAATTTACTCAACCGGTCGCCGTAAATCCCAAGAGGAAAAAGTATTAACAGTTTTATTTTTTCTCTCCTTTTCAAAAAGAAAACTCTTTGGAAGGGGGGTATTGTGAGACCGGAAACTACCTACACAATAGACTCTTCCAGGCCTATATTAAGTAGGCGACATAGCACTCTAGAGAGTGACATACAGAGTGACACAGAGAGACAGTGAGAGCCGCGTACGACTACCAGTATTGGAAACTAACATATAGTAAGCACCGCTTACACCATCTCTGTAACCTGTTGTTAATATATCTTTCTCACATCTAATCCGTGTTCCGTGTTTTACTTCTGTGGTCCCAACTTTGGCACCACATCACTTTTATACAGTCAGATTTTCAGAAATCTATCAATCAAACAATTACATGGTTGGAGTGCCAGAGCTTGATTCAACGCATGAACGCCCACCTCATTGTTCGCACTTTTACTGTAAATCTGGTGTTAATTTATTTGGGAAATTTCCCCTTTTAACGTTTCAATAATATTTCTTAAACAACCTTTGCATCAAAGGTTGTTCGAATGCTAATTTAGGATAGAAACATGAAATTATTGACTAAGTAGCAACAGCCAATTTTGGACTTAGTTTGTCACATACTTCGTCCACTTAACTGAAATAATCTGAGGCAAAGATTCACGCAAGACAATTTGTGGATCGTATGTCATTTATATTTCAAAATTGAAGAGCGTCGGATGATAAACCAGGCAGTTATAGCTGACCGGGGTTTTTGAACAATTCTTCGTAGTTTTTCGTTATACGTGAGGAAACGAGTAGGACTAAAATCACACTATATTATTGTTTGCATGATAGCAAAGTTTTTGCGATATGTTTGAAAGAAAATCGGATAAAAATGAGGAAGTAATTCAAGTTTTTTATTTTGAGTAGTAGGAAAAGCTGATTTTGCACAGTTTTTTGCAATTTTTGCGTGAAAATACTGCAGAAAAATTCTCATGCACTCTGCATAAAACACGTAACATGAGCTGTTTTGCATTAAGTGCAAAGAATTTCAGCTTATACAGTAAAAGATTTATTCGCGTAATTTTGCCTTGGTTTTTACAAAAAGTCGTACCCACCGTCAGTTTTATTGATTTTTATACCAAACTATGGGGCCTGGGAAATTGAAGAGTTGTTCGTACCCTACCTTGGTAAATTTGCAACACGTTTAATCGAAATCGGTCGAGAAATGTGGATGTGCATAAATAAAATATACAAACACAGGCAGGTACACAAACAGATATCTTCTTTTTTTTATAGATAGGTATGTTAATTATTTAGAATGATTTTAACCCGGTACAATGTCCAAGAAACATGTAAGTTAGAAAGTTACACACTAAGAGGTGCAGTTTATATGGATATGTAGAGAAGACAATGGTTAATCATACAGCTTTATAATGTAGTGATTGTGGACGAATCCTTTTGGATGTCGTTTCCACAAAACAGCGGGACTTGGGAAGAGTCTGCTTAGTAGTGTCTACACCCCCGCTGGAATACGAAGAGTATGAGGGTGGTTAGATAAAATTGAGTTGTCTGAAGGCTAAAGATAGAGCAGATGAAATTAAGCGATTTAGTTCATCTGAAAACTTTCTATGGACATAGCGATATATCGTTTCCGAAAAAATGATTGCAGGGTGGAAAATAATTCATCACCCACATGGACAATTTTGGAAACTATCGAGGATGAGAACAGAAGACCGAGCAACCCATACCCATATATGGCTTCGGTACTCCATTTTCGGAATGATGTGTCTCGTGTAAAGGTCGAGAATGCAGAAGTCAGTTAGAGAAACAATGATTTTTCTAGCATATTTAGCAATCGATCGTATGGCCGATCGTATGGCCGATCGTATATGAGGTTTGAGTTGAGTTTAAGCACCAATTTAGGCTTATATAAAATAGCCTGCCTGAGAGAACATAGTTTAAGTTCCAATAGATGATAATGACACGGAACCTCCCCGAGGGAACAGATTTTAGGCGATTATGACACGGGGACTCCCCGAGGGAACTGAGTTTAAGTTCCAATAGCCGATTATGACACGGGGCCTCGCTGAGGAAAAGAGTTTAAGTTCCAATAAGAATCCCTGAGTGCATATCCTTTCATCTCGATCGGTGAAATTTCTGGTCCTGATCGGTATTGATGGAACGTTATTAGCTTGATTTTGGTGTCAATGAATGCATGCTGACATATTTCACCGAGTTATTAGATCTTGGTCAGAGAAGGGAGAAGCTACAAAACTCTGGTCATATAAAAATTTGGAGGTGCACACATATAACTTTTCTAAGGCATATATGTATTTCTTCAGCTGAACTGACCTAATTTACAGTTTCCGGGAGAGTGCACACAAACTGGCGTAATTTTGCACGAATCATTCGGTCACGATGACTGCTGACATCGAATTAGAAGAAAATCAATCAATTCCGAAAAGTGTACATCACACATTTTCAGTGGAAATATTTTTGTAAAACCTTGTATAGTTTTCAGACAATTTCCTACGGTGACATATGCTAGGATCTGGGCTTTTCTACGGATAGGGAGAGACTATGATAGATAGATAGATAGATAGATAGATAGATAGATAGATAGATAGATAGATAGATGAGAACAGATTTTTATATACGTCCATTAGAAAAAAGCTGAGTTAATCAGTGACATAACTATGAATAGACTGATTAAGAAAATTAGATAGATACACATACAGATATACATGTGTAAGCAGACCTAGGAGACAGCGTCAAATATTATAACGTTTAGTTATATTATACTGCACTATAGCCAACTGTTGAAGATTACGCGTTAAACGATGCTACCAATTTTTTTTAAGTTTTCCATTTACATCGAAGAATTTCTTGTCGCTCTTGATATTTTTTCGACCTGTGCTCATTTTTCAATATGAATTTCGTGTAACGCTTGCTCTCTTTCAAGAAGGTCTAAGAATTTCCATATTCTGGGTGATGGGATGATACTTTCTGCCAAAAAGCCCTATGCCATCCTTCATGGGCATTATTAGTTAGAGGTAAATCAGCATTGACTCTCTGAAAGCAAGACGACATAAAGTATTTCGAATAATTATCAATTACGATAATTATCCTTTCGATTAATTTTCATTCAAACAATGTACAATTCGAATAAATGTTCATCGAACAATTATTTCGTACAATAATTTCGATACGAGAAAAGATTTAAACTTATTAAACTTGGATCAATCTCGGAATAGGATAGATATAACAAATATGTTAAAATTAAAAGGAGAAAACTTAGTAGCTAAACATCTTTCTACAGTTTGCTAGCTAGATAGATAGATACAAGTGAAGAGATAAGATAGATAGATAGATAGATAGATAGATAGATAGATAGATAGATAGATGTGAAGAGATAAGATAGATAGATAGATAGATAGATAGATAGATAGATCTGAAGAGATAAGATAGATAGATAGATAGATAGATAGATAGATAGATAGATAGATAGATGTGAAGAGATGAGATAGAGAGATAGATAGATAGATAGATAGATAGATAGATAGATAGATAGATAGATAGATAGATAGATGTGAACAGATAGATAGATAGATAGATAGATAGATAGATGTGAACAGATAAGATAGATAGATGTGAACAGATAAGGTAGATAGATAGATAGATGTGAACAGATAAGGTAGATAGATAGATAGATGTGAACAGAGAGATAGATAGATGTGAACAGATAAGATAGATAGATGTGAACAAATAAGATAGATAGATAGATGTGAACAGATAAGATAGATAGATAGATGTGAACAGATAAGATAGATAGATAGACGTAAACAGATAAGATAGATAGATAGATAGATAGATAGATAGATAGACCTGAACAGATGAGATAGATAGATAGACAGATGTGAACAGATAAGATAGATAGATGTGAACAAATAAGATAGATAGATGTGAACAGATAAGATAGATAGATAGATGTGAACAGATAAGATAGATAGATAGATAGATAGATAGATAGATGTGAACAGATAAGATAGATAGATAGATGTGAACAGATAAGATAGATAGAGAGATGTGAACAGATAAGATAGGTAGAGAGATAGACGTGAACAGATAAGATAGATAGATAGACAGACAGACAGACAGACAGATATCAGTAATTGAACTTTGAAAAGTTATCCAAAACGATCAACAAAATTCAGTATATTTTAATGTCTGCAAATTTGTTTCCGCTTGCTATTATTCTAGGGGCACTGGGACAAAATTGTTGAAGTGTTTTACTAGAGAAATAAGTATTGCTCTTTTCCTTGAGAACTTGTCCAGCTGGTGTCAACAAGAGGAGACTTGAGTCAGTTGTTGAGGTTTTCCTTTAATGTGATCTTTTGATGGCTTCATTTGCACGATCATCCGGGAGGCTTGTCTTAACACGACAGACTGAAATTGGTTTTATTATTCGGAGAGTCTGGTAAGGTTTAACGAATGCAAATACCGTAATATTTCTAAGATCTTCAAGACGGAAACAAGTAGTTTCAAAACGTTGTCCTTTCTGCGAACGAACGAGAAAAACATAAAAGCTCACTGCAATTCAAATACTACAGATTGTTAATGAGAATGCTGTAAAACTGAAATAAGATGAAGGAAAGGATAATGTAAGAGACAGAAATGGCTATTCAGAAAGAGAGTACATTTTTACTTAGCCTATGACATGTGCGCATTACTTAAAAATGGAAAAAATATATTTGATACTTCAAATAGATTTTGTTTCGGATGTACGCAGCATTTAATTTTTCCGATAGCGGATAGCTATTTATCTATCTATCTATCTATCTATCTATCTATCTATCTTATCTGTTCAAATCTATCTATCTATCTATCTATCTTATCTGTTCACATTTATCTATGTATGTATCTCAAGTCAGTCTTAGAAAAGCATAATTTAGCAGGAAGAAATATACCCATTTTGGGGAACTTTTAAGAAAACTTTTGGTTTTCTATCTATCTATCTATTTATCTATTTGTCTATGTTTGTATGTATGTATGTAGGTATGTATGTATCTATCTATCTATCTATCTATTTATATATATATATATATATATATATATATATATATATATATATATATATATATATATATATATATATAAAAATATACGTGTTATAAGATAACTACAAAAGTCGAAATATTGTTTCAACACTGACGGTGTCTTCTACAGTGAGGATGTTGAATGGAAAATAAAAGATTTTCTGAGTTCAGAAAACAACCACACACCATCAGTAGAAGAAACTCTCTTACGTAGACTATGATGAACCGTCAGAATGCAAGTATGTCGTAATTAAAATAATGAGACAACATACACAGGTATAAGTACAAACTATTAGTGCATTAAAGATAAAATTAGATTCAATTAAAAATCAATTTAAAAACTATATATATATATATATATATATAGTGAAATAGAGATTGAGAGAGAATGAGAGTTCATAAAATAGCGAACGAAATCAGTATTTAAAAAAATATATATATATATATATATATATATATATATATATATATATATATACAGAGAAAATAGATATATGTTTCTCTGACTTTACAATTATCTATCTGTAAATATATATATATATATATATATATATATATATATATATATATATATATATATATATATATATATAATGTAGTATTCCAGTGAGAGTATATCTATAAAAGAACAATATGAATAAAGACAAAATGAAAAATTATCTTAGTCGAGGCCTTGATAAAGAAGTCCCCCAGTGGACAAAAGATATCGATTAACCAGTGAAGAAAATTATTTAAGACATTTTTTATATTTATACGTTCTTTTTATAGATACAAATATTTATGTAAATGCGATATTCCTATTAATGAGTATTAACAACATTTACCGGCCTGAATGTTCGAGAAATTTCCATAGAAAATATGGCTCCTCCGACAGGATATTCAGGCCGGTAAATGTTGTTAATACTGTTGATTATAAACAGAGCATTTACTTAAATATTTTTCTGTGTATAACCGAGGACATAACAAATCTTACAACAATGACATTTTTGTAGTATGCCAGTAGCAAAATATAAAATTTCGAAATACGGCCAAGAGTCAGAAATATAATGAGGATGAAAGTGCTAAATTACAAATATAATAATTATATGAACTCTTCATATGTTTGAGTTTCACTAAGGAACAGTTGCTTATACATAAGGCAATTACTTTTAGAACGAAATTGTAAAAAATAAATACATTTTCTAATTCTTCTGATATCAATTTATTTGTTAATATATAAATAAGTGTCTTTCCTATAAATTGGACAGAAATTATATTACCTCAACTCGGTGAGCTGATATGGCTTTTAGATTGGGTAAACTGTCAGACGAAATGTCTGAAGATTCTCGCTACTTCTTCCCATGGCAAGTGTTCTTAAAGAGCTACATTATTTGGTAGCACAAATCCTGATCTTTCGTTTCGACTTGCTAGCTAAACGTGGATGAATCATCTTCATCCCTTCATATTACATTAGAACGAAATAAGTCACACTCAGACAGATTCTTCCCAAGAAACATTGCATTATAACCGATTCCAGACGCGATGTTTTCGGATAACTACTTTAATCTCTTCAATTCTACGTTTAGCAGTTATCTTCCCTACATAACCTCATAACGTGTACCCCTTGAATTCTCTTCCGTTCGTGTAACACGATACGGTAGCTCTTTATTTGTAGTGGGTAAAATTAGCATAACATTATACGCTTTCAGTCAACGCTTTACATTCTATAATCACGATCAAGAATCCTGTGACACGTTAGTTTTCGTAGTGGTACGACATGTACTTCAGACGCAATACAAGTGGTGTTTCTTGGGAGCCCAACACTCTCCCGATCGGTTTGAATTCAAGGTTTTGCCAGAGGTTTTGCCAAGGCTATATAACCCAATCTGTCTTGCTGTTTACCCATACATGGAGGAGAAGCGGATTCATACCTTTCTATAATATACACAGTTAAAAACATTATATATATATATATATATATATATATATATATATATATATATATATATATATATATGTATGTATGTATGTATGTATATTTATATATATATATATATGTATTTTTATATATATATTAGTGCTTGCTTGTTTTAATTTTATATTCATAACAGAATTTCATATCTCTTCATTGACTTTATTATTGATATGCGTTATAATTTGTGAAGATCGTCGAAAATATTATTTACTAGCTGTTTCTAGGTTACTTAAATTTAAACCGAACTGGAAATAGCATGAAATCTATCGCAAATATTGCTTGTTGTTTTACTACACTTCGTACTGTTACCCTTGGGTAGGATTAGTATTCATCACTTTATCTTAGGTCAGCTGCCCGGCCTTCAACTTTCAATAAATATAAGGGAAAGAGGCACGCTTCCACAACGAATAATAATCTATTCATTTTGAAATAACGTTTCCCTTAACCGTCTTTTTTCCCGCTATGGTAACTAAAAAAAACAAAAAAATCATTGCGATCACCTGCCTAGTTTCCCAGTGGAATTAGGATTTTGACAGTCACGAAATACTTTAAAGTTCTTTGAGATAACACGCGAAAAAGTTTAAGTTTGCTGGGTTAATTAAGAAAAAATATGACCTTCCATTTTTTTTTTTTTTTTTTTTTTTTGGTTATTCAGTTAGCATTATTGTACCTGGACACAATCATTGAAAGAAATACACAAGATTCATAATTTGACAATCATTATTTGCTTGCCGGAGAATTAAAAATAATGTGTCCTGAATATCAGATGTTTTTAATCTCGCCACACGTTGCTGACGGGTCAGTAGAAACAGTAAGAATTCGTTTCTAATCCGACAAAAATTAGCGAAAAGATAATGAATGGTCCTATGATGCACTGCCGATTCCAGGTACAATCGTGTCACTTTCAAGCATTCGTACATTTCCGAGCTCATTACATGTAAAGCTATTCAACATGAATTCTATATATGGAAGAACTCATTAAATTCCGCGGTGTCACACTTATCAAATAAAATTCCTCTGGGGACAGCCGTTGAACATGTCTGGATCGTTATAATCAGAGAACTATCAAATAAATTAGCAGACTACGAATTACATCAGGTTGCTGTCGTCATTCTGACGAACAAAAGAGCGATAATTCTATTAACTCAATTTCTCTAGTATTTCGACCGTCTACCTGAATTAATAATTTATGTAAATTCAATAAAAATGAATATACTAATTTTAACGAGACGAATAAATTATATATATATATATATATATATATATATATATATATATATATATATATGTGTGTGTGTATATATATATATATATATATATATATATATATATAATTTATATATAATATAATATATAATATAATATATAATTTATATATATCCTATGCTTTTTTACACGATTTGGTCAATATTGTTCTTACACCTGATATATATATATATATATATATATATATATATATATATATATATATATATATATATATATATATATATATATATATATATATATATATATTTATCTATATAAGGCACAGTGAACTAATGGATAGCGGCCCCTATTGAGGAATCAAAGAGCTGAGTTCGAATTCTAGTCGGATCCATTACATTCAATTACGTGTACTAGCATCGTAAAAGATGTTTATTCTCTCCAGCTATGGGTAAATAGCAGGCAGGTTTCTTTAGCCTTATGTAGCCCTGCCGTAGCACATTCCATACAGCTGAAAGAAAGGACCATTCACATTTGTTTGATGATCTCGACCACAGTCAACACATTTAGGCAGCAAGTATTCATCCAATCATATTTGGTTATAAAGAAACCCCATGGTTTGTCAGTTTTATATTTTTTGATTATGGTGGTGAGTATTGTACTCAATGTTTTGGATAAATTGTTCAAAGTTTATGTTTTGTTATTGTTTTGTTCGAGTATTTTCGTGCATCGCGATCATTTTTTAAGAACCAATGTTGTGTCTATTTCTTTATCTACTTCCTGGTATTATTTGTAACAGAATTAATGTTCGTCGTCCAATGAGGCAGCCAAAGTTCTCTATTGGGGTCGTCATAATAAGGTAGTTGCAGAAAGTCAGGATTTGTGTAGTGTGAGCAAGAAGGGACAATATCACTTAGAAATAAGTATGCGCAAACAAATAGCGAAAAATACCTTCCAGAAACGAAACATTACGACAGAAAATTTCCTTCAAAACATACGGGGTAATACCTACACGAAAATATTTTATTAACTGGGTTCTGTCTCGTTTTGGTAAAGCCAGTGAAGTAGTTACCCTTTCTTAGTTAGCCTCTGCCTCTTCAACGATTCTGGATTCCGATGATCTCTTCTGCTAAAATAGAAACTGTTCAATGCTAGACAGCATACTCTATCCAAGTATTTAAAACGGAGCTGTGAGAAGATACATGCCTTTCCAATACCGATAACCTGATACTGACGACACAACTACATTACTTGGTCCCGCCACGTCTAACCTTCACATCTATGGACAGTCATGTCACTTACTGTGTACCAAACCACCCGCATTCTCACCATATGCCATCAGCGAAAATTAATTTGCTTAAACAGCTTATTTCCAGGAACCTCTCCTCACTGGAACAGACTGTCAAGAGGATATATCACTGGTCACTAAAATCTTTACCTATTCATATCTAGAGTTAACCGTTATTTTCCTCTTGTACGCATATAAACTGCCCCTTAATTAGCCCTCTACATCAAGTGGCCCCCGGGTATTGTACAAGGTGAATGTGTAAAACAAAATTATAAAATTTGCATTAGATTAGTTGAAGAACTGCAGGAGCATGTTTTTTTGTTCTTTCCTGACTATTGTATTTTTAAATCATCCCGAATAATATTGTTTATCGGAAGGTATGATCTGTGGTCGTTATTTCCCTTGCTTGCTTCTTGTTAGTTTTCTTGTTTGCTTTTTTCTTTCTTTCTTGCTTGCTTGTTTTCTTCTTTCCTTCTTGCTTGCTTTCTTCTTTCTTTCTCTTTTCTTTCTTTCTTGCTTGTTTTCGTCTTTCTTTCTTACTTCCTTTCTTCTTTCTTCCTTTCTTGCTTGTTTTCTTTTTTCTTTCTTTTTCTAAATCCTGTTGATATATTTGAAATTTAAATTTTCCAAAACATTATACGATTTGATAATTTAGACATTAACGTCTGCTGTTACGACAGGCTAACATCTTTATTTAATAGAAAAGACCATGGCTCGCAACAAAATCCTATCCGATGTGATATCCTATCCGATGAGTTCATGGCTCCAATAAAATTCTATCCGGTGAGATATAAACTGTGTTTTTTAGATATCACTATCACTCTTTCTGTCGTCCATTTGGACAAGCTATAAGGTAGATTACCTAATGTTTCATTTTGCCCTATTTGCCTTCAAAATTTCATGTCAAATACTTTCAGCTAGAAAATACATTGGAAAATTGACTGATCTCAATTTTCCTTATACTTACAAGACATTAATCAATATCCCTTCACACACTTACTCCATAACACGACATTTTCTGTGTTCACCTCATTTTAATGTCAAGTATTTAAGATCCATCTCTTACATCTTCCATTATTAAGGTTCGCATACTTTCTTTTCTTTTTCACAATATTTATAGTTTACGGGTTTCTCGAACTCTAGTTAAAGCGTATGAAACCCGGTCGCTTCACTTGGAGACGTATGTCTCCTTAATATCGCAATATATCATGTCAAATACGTTCAACTATTTTTCCTCATTATGTGTTCCAGAAATTCCAGCTATATATTTCTAAGTACAAGTATCCTTTTTCTTCTAATTTTGGTTAAGACTTTCTCGTCGTTATAATAACCATATATTCTTTTATCTGAATCCTTCTGTAAAATCCCCTCTCTTTTTCTTTATGGCTCATCTTCATCTGTTAAGAAATTGCCGAACATTCACATAAAGGAGGGTGGGTATTGCATAGAAGTCGTCTTCTGTTTTCTAAGATTCTAATGATGTTCTTCTTTTCAAATTGCGCCTTCGTATATTGGTGCAAGATATTTCCTTGTCTGTTACAAAACATTCCAGATTTCTGTTATTTCTTGCTTCGGGCTTCTTCATATCGCAGCGCCTAATTCAGGCTGTCTTCATTACGACCATATTTACTGTGTTCTTATAAATGTTTTGCCCTTTCTTCTCGTTGTTATATCTATATACGTTTTCCATTTACTTATTGATATATCTTCGTATTTGCGTTTCGATACATTAAGACATCTATTGTAAAATAGTTATGGATAAAGAATGAGAACTTCCGCACGAAATGAATTGTGGGTAGTGTGCAACGAATGTATCTGTCATTTGTTTAACTGAGTTAAAAATTACATAGTACAAGACGAAATCAGCGTATCTCTATCTATAACAGGCAGGATGTGTGTGTGTGTGTGTGTGTGTGTGTGTGTGTGTGTGTGTGTGTGTGTGTGTGTAACGAATGCATGGCCACAATTGTCGACGGATTTGCACCAAAATTTACATGCATATGCTCCAAGTTTGCGGAAGGCCAAGACCGACGTTGCATTTCCCAACTCCCATCGATAGTGGAAATAATCGATTTAATCATGCTTATACGGCAGTTTTCATGTAGTTTGCGGCCATTTTCTTCTGGCCAGAGTGAGAGCCTATAGATGGCTGCCACAAATAGGCAGGAAGATTCTACTGGCCAGCGAGAGAGCCAACAGCTGACTGACACGGATATTAACTAGCATGCTAGCATGCAAAAAAATCGATAGCTGCATTCGTCACAAGTGGGAAAAATTTAAATCTACATGGCACTTTACTCCAATTGGCTCATTCGCTTGCTTAAACTCAACGTTGATTCTGATTCCGCAGAACTGGGTTGGGTGTGAAAAAGTACTTGTTGTTAACATTCTTTTTTCATTCGGTTTTTTCAGTTACTAGTTCTTTTTTTTAAAGCTGATCGTTTTGTGTTCATTTTGTTTAGTCCTTTTTTTCGTAACAGATTTAATGTTTAGTATAGAGCTTAGAAAAAATTCGCAGTGTGAGATGGGGAAGAAGTAAGTCATGTAGTAACATCAGGATGGCAAAGGGCACTCCTTTAAAGATAAGGAAGGGCAAAAATACTTAAAGTCATGTAATAGCGATTGCTGTATGAGTCGTACGATTGGCCAGGCTGCTAGTATACAATAAAAGAAAAGTACATTGCTATTTGTTTATATATATATATATATATATATATATATATATATATGTGTGTGTGTGTGTGTGTGTGTGTGTGTGTGTTTGTGTGTGTGTGTGTTTGTGTGTGTGTGTGTAAGCAAATATATGGATAATATAATCGTCTTTTTCATGTTGAATTGAATATGGTCTATGTTAATTATGTTTTATGAATATGTCCTGAAGATGGTCTATTAGACCGAAACGTCCGACGTTGACATTATATTAACATTAAACCAGCATAATTGCATATTAGGATTTTGTTTGTTTTTTCCGTATATTTTTTCTTCATATATATATATATATATATATATATATATATATATATATATATATATATATATATATGTGTGTGTGTGTGTGTGTGTGTGTATGTATGTATGTATTATAATTTTTATAATTAATATGATTATATCAAGTGGGTATTTTTGGCAATATCGAAAATATTATAGAAAACTTCATCTACATCATAGGGTGAAGTTATAATTGCTAATATATGTGATACGAGGTTGCATCAATAAATGTAAAAAATTTTTTCGTTCATAGTGATAGCGATTTCTGTATGAGTCATATGATTTTTGAATCAAGCACGGGCAACGCCGGGCCATGCTGCTAGTAGATTATAAGCTGTATTCTTTAACTACCATTATGCTGATTTTCTAGACGTAGGTTAGATGTGGTACAAAACCTAAAATATAGGGGCACCCAGAGAGAATCTAATTCACTACTCAGTCGTAACTGTTTTAGCGAGACAACATTTCTAACCATTACACCACGTCGGTTCAACGTGCTTCTTTCAATACCATTATGAAGAGTGATTGACTTACATTTCGCTGGCACAATCATACTGGAAATATACTTTTCAAATGAACTCTATTTTCAACAGAACTGAGACTTGTAGATGTTAACAAGAACAAAAACAGTAACATCAAAGAAACGTTAAAGTGAAGAAAGAAAACTATCTGCTGGGAATATAAAAGTTCGTTATAAACTATCGCAGACGTGCAATCAGGAAAAGAGTTACGCAGAAGTCTCTTGAGAAGCCAAACGAAATCGAATCGTTGCATCCCAGAACAATTTCATCAAGGTAAATTATCTCAGAACGACAATAGACAAATCGCAGAAAAACAGTAGATGTCGCCTGTATAGATAAAAAGATGAGATTTCTGACATTATCATAACTGAATCAACGTAACCAACACAAAAGAAATAGAAAAATGAAAACAGAAATCAAATGACGGAATCGGAGCAGTGATAGTCTAGGAAATGTGTAAATTGCTTGATTATTTGAATAATTATTAGCAATAAAAATGAGCTTTTTTTTCTAGAATATGACGAATCGGGTACCTTGGAAAACTGACACAGTGATTAATCAATACGAAAGAATTTCTTAACAGTGAGAAGTGATTTTGCAGAAGAATGCTGAAAATATCATGGATATAACATGTCACAACGTGAAATCCTTAAGCAAAACGAGAAAAATCACAATTGTATTTAAAAAGACAAACATTTGCAATTTATGGGACCTAAAATCCATAGAAAAGGGCTTGGCGTATTTGACCCTCACAGGGCATATTGAAGACTAGATAAGTAGACGAAAACATCGAATCTACCTTTTGGTTTGTGTAAATGGACGGTAGAAAAATGACTGGTAGGGATAGTAAAGAGACACACGTCTTCAAGTGAAGCGACCGGCTTTCATAAGCTTTTTACCAAAGTTTGAGAAACCCGTAAACTTTAGACATTGTGAAAATAAAAGAAAGCGAAAACTAAGAATGTACATAAACCTTACTAATGGAAGATGTAAGAAATGAATCTTAAAATACTTGACTTTAAAATGAGATAAACACAGAAACTGTCATGTTATGGACTGAGAGTCAGGAGGGGGTATTGATTAATGTCTTGTAAGTGTAAAGAAAATTGTGATCAGTCAATTTTCCAGTATTAACCACTACACACTTGCTCTTAGATGAACCAGCTGAAGCTCGTTTCAACTGCTTACTCATCCGTAAATATGGCTTCCTAATGAAGCTTAACCACTCTATAATTGGTTAATATATTTTCTTAATTTTAAACACCTAGAAAAGGATTAAAATTATGTCTTATGCGAATACACGTGCTGCCTCTCTCTTGACATCTACCAAAAAAGAGCCACCTGGTGTTGTCATATAAAGTTTTTCTAAGCTTTTAAGGAAAATCGAGACAGCCATCAACGGATTATGTTGTTAACGGCCCGCTACTCTAGTAGCTATCCATTACTATAATTATCTTCCGTGCTATGGGCAAGGATGTCATTTTACATTTAAAAAGAACAACGATATTTTAAAGTAATCAAAATGTTAAACACAATCCAGACGAGTTGCATTATACGTTCCCAATCGACATCCAACAAATTATACGGACACAAAAAGAAATTCACTAAATCCTTAATAAATATTACATGTAAATTCTATTTAATAAAACATGTTTAAAGGCAGGATTATATTTATGATCGTCTACGTTCCTTTTAGAATCATCAAAATATTTTAAATTTGTCATTTTCAAATTAATTTGAGAGCATACACTACGCATTAATTCTGTTGATGGAAATGATTTCAGTTTCGTTTTTATGACTATCAGGCACATTAAAACACTTCAGATAATCATTTCTTAATCTAACCTCAAAATGTGTAAGAGAGAGTAGATTTACTAATCTCTCTTTCTTGCAAACACCCCTTCTCGTTTTACATGTGTGGCTCATGCAAATATGCTTAATTGGTCAGGTTGATTTTTCCCATTTCTTTATAAAATCAACATTGGACTCGATATACATGATGGGGTTTAATTTTCTAAGAACTGACACGAAAAGTAGATTCATTGGCTTTTCCAATTTTAAGAATTTACTTTTAATATCTGAAAAATGTATAGCAGTATATAATTCGTAATGTTTAGGTTGATAAACTGACTTCAAAATTTTATTATTTCAAAAATTAATCCAAATAAAATTGATATCTTTTGTATAAGCTATAGTGTATTTGATAAGTAAAAAACAGAAAGAATTGTATCCAAGCCCGTGAATGCGCGGTCTTGGTAAATTTTGACAATTGGCCCGAATGGAAACAATCGGTTTCTCCACGGAAATATAGACCTCATCTCATGTTAGTTGTAGGACTGTGTTAATTGTGTATTCATGAACGCTCGCAGAAGTCTGTCGATCCGCTGTCTGGCTCTGATTATTAAGACCTTTGTCTTCGGGCAGAGGGGGAGCAGTCAGGCTCTCTCGACGGTCGGCGACACGGCTGAGGAAAACAAAAAATAAATGTGTCCGAGCACGCGAATGCCGGGGCTGGTCCAATTTTTTCTATTGACCGAGTGGAAACGCTCGGATTACTCTCAGAATTGTGTAGCATCTCATCTCTATGGAGGATTGGGTAAATACCGAGTCTATTAAATCTCCTGGGAATCAGCTGGTCCGCTGCCTGGCTCTAATTGTCAAATATCTCTGTCTTTGGGCTGAGAGTGAATCTGTCGACTGATAATCGACTGTGACAATTTGGACAATTAGCTCGATTCGTAATACTTGGGCTCCCCACAGAAATCTCGACCTTGTTTCACATCTAATCTCAGTGTGAGGTCTGGGTAAATAACTATTTTTGTTAAAACTCGAAATCAGGCCGTCGGTTGCTTTGCTCTGAGTGTCAAGCTCGTTCTCTCTCATTTACTCTCTTTCTCTTCAGGCACAGGGAGACACAGGCTGGGTTCCGTCGATGGTTGAGAAAAACCGACTAGAATTTTACCCGATCATGAAAATGCCGTGTCTGGGTATATATGAACCTTTGCTTAAAAAAAAAAAAAAACACGCTCGTGTTCCATAAAAAAATCTTGGCCTTTTATCATATCTCATTGGAAGTCTAGGTAAATACCAAGTTTAATAAAGATCGTCTGTATCATGGGGTCCGCTGTTTGGATCAGTCGAGGCTCTGTCTACTTTCCTCGGTTGAAAGAAACAGACAATAAATGTACATGTAAATGCTTACTGCGGCTGGGTAAATTCTAACAAATTTCCAGTGTGGTCACGCTCGGTTTCCTCACAGAAATCTTGACTCAGTGTCATTTCTCATCCCAGAGGTCGGAATGGGTAAATTACCGAGTTTATTTATAAGCAAAAACATATTGTCTCAAAAAATTCTACCACAATTTAATAAATTCACGTTGTAAGAATTTTAAAAATGGCTAATTTACTCTGTGTAGAGAAACTTATGGACCCCAAAGCGACTGAAACCGAAATTTGATGAACTTCTTGAATAAGACTTTAACAATACTGGACAGGATGTACATTAATATGAAATGGTCACTAGATATTTGCTGGCTCCAATCCGCCAACTGCACTCAGATTCCATTCACAGATTTGATCAAGCTTTGATAAAAGTAATTAAGGACTGTTCATTTTCTTCGGTATCAAGAGAACAATATCGGAGATAATCGATAGCAGATGCCTTTCTAAATAGGCTACCGTCCATGGATATCTGACAAAGAATACTCGAAAACAGCACCTTAACATTACAGCAGGCCTATAACCGGGAAAATTTACTATATTTAGCAGAAGAAAATGCAGAAAATTACGATATATCGTAAGAAACAGTAGGCTCTTCGAAAATATCAGCCTTACCTGACTGCACATTTATTATTATTTATTTACTAGCAGGAGAGCCCGGCGTTGCCCGGGGATGTAACAGTAAGAGATAGATCAAGTATCGACCATCATAAAGACTGAAAAATAAAATTGATTGAATAGAATTTTATTATAAACAGTTGTCTTGTAAATGGAATTTTTAAAGCATTCTGAATGTAAAAATAAAGAAAAAGTGTACAAGACAATAAGAAACACTACCTGCCAAAAAAAGTGAAGTTTTGTTGAAATCGGTTGAAAAATGTAGGAAATCCGATCCCACGTATAAACGAACACACACACAAACAACCTGGGTTTTATAATAAGTATAACTCGATATGAGTTGTCCCCCTTTCATTCTGGCGACAGAATCGTGTTTTATTGTGTTTTCAAATTGATTTCGTGCAAAAACAATTGCGTTTTTCCAATGTTTGGCGCTGTCAGAACCACCGCAAGGTAATTGTATGTAGTCCTGTGAAGTTTTGTTGAAATCGGTTGAAAAATGTAGGAAATCCGATCCAATATATAAATGTACAGACACACACAATCTGCGTTTTATAATAAGTAAGTTTTTTTGTTTTGTTTTTTTTTTTTTTGCGGGAGCAAGAGACACGCATGTTCATTATGCCCCGGTAGAACGGCTAAATCTTGTACATGCGGAAATCATGGAGACTGGGCTAAAATTTATAAAAATATGAAAAAGTGGAGCAAAGCGGTAACTTGTTCAGCATTATTCAATATACTCGGTTGCTTATCAACTACTACGATAGAAATCACTGCTAACGAACACGGGGAGGACAGAAAACTTCCTTAACGCAAGCATTGCGAAATTAAATTCGTGGAAAATTAACCCGTGACTAAACCAAGTGGCAATGGCTAGCTCATCTCTTTCCATACAAATAATTGTATACTATTTAGTTGATATACGTGTAAAGGGTTCTTTATAGCAAGGAGTAAGATGTCTACCAATGCAAAATCTATGATACGACCTAATATTGGAGCCCAACTTCTTACGCCAACATTCATTAGTATAAATACACTTCGGAGGCTGTCCTTTAAAGTATACGACCTAACGACTATAAGAATGTCGTACCTAGCTCTCTTCAACAATTTAACACCAGATTACAAACCGGTAGCTTCTAAATGTAGGCGACACATGGAAGAGGATAAATTATTTATCCAATCTGAATTTACTCGTATGTTGAAGGAAGGAATAATCGAACCCAGCCATTCGCCGTGGAAAAACCAATGTTCGGTACATTCGCCATATTCGAGTGTTACTGTAAGAGAATTTTGCCGCGTTTTTTTTTTTGGCGGGGGGGGTCTTTATACCTTTATCTTGAACGTACTTTTTGGAATAATGTTCAATTTAATATGCGAAGTATCTCAAGTATGTATGGATGTCTTTTGTAGGCTCAAGCATCATTCCTTGATCATACATTTTATATTGAATTTGGTTGCGTATTCAAGTTGTAAGCGTGTTTGAAATAATATATATTGCTTGAATGAGAATTATTGGCAGACTGATATTATGTTAACAGAAAGTTTAACGTTATGTCTGAAATATGAAATTGCGTAACGTAGGTACTGGTGTCAAGTTGAAACATTTGCGCTCCTCACTGACGAGAATAAATGATGGAGGCTTTTGATTCCATAACGTAAAAATGTGTAAATTGAAGTAACAATAGTTTGAGCCAGATGTACATAACAAGGTACTTTGCATATTAACAAAAAGTAGCGAATGTTCCTAGAACCCAAACAAACCGTTTTACTATGCTGGATGCCTAACTTCTAAGAATAGATGATATATTAAAGAAAATAGCCAAAAAAAATGTCTTTATTACTTTGGCCATTAAACGTGCATCTCGTAAGGCGCAGCGATAAACACTCTACGGCCATCGGCAAACTATCAATTTCGCAGAATACCCGTTTGGCGTGAATTACTGGGTAGCTAGTTTCCAGTGTGTGGTAGACCATATAATATCAAAAGAGAATCTGCAAGGAACTTATATTTATTTCGATACTGTAACTATTTGGGAGATTATTCAATCGAAACTTGAAAAAATCTTAAATATTAAAGTTGCGGCTGATAAAAATGTACAAGCTTACACTTAACTAAGACAAATATTATTTTAGACGTAATAATATAAAATTACCTGCGTACATAATACGTAAAAACAACAAAACCTGATCCAGAATGTCTGAATCCAATACTCAGGCTACTTGTCCAAAAAGATTTATCCCCTCTACGCCGTTCATTAAGAATATTTGCGCACTATGAATATTGGATATAGGCTTTTTCAGACAAAATATACTCTAATATCAGTTGGAATCGTGGTATTGCTCTCACTTCTCGTTATCTCTCATGGCAGAGAAAGCGTTTAACGAGTAAAAGAGGGGTATAGCGAAAGCAGACGTTACTACGACTGGTCATACACTACATTTGGTAGTAGAGACAGACGACTCAGAATTCGCCATAGCCGCCTCTTTAAGACAGTCGGGGAGGCCCATAACCTTCTCCATAATCCTGTCTAAATCGAAACCTAGGCATTCTACAATGGAGAAATAAGCCTATGCTATTTTTGAATCGTTGAGAAAATGGTGGCATTCAATCGGGCGACATTTTAAACTAATTACAGAACAACAAAAAATCAGTCTCATTCATGTTCCATCCGTAAGCAACAAGTAAAATTAAAAATGAGAAGATAGCTTGGTGGAAAATGGAACGCTTGTGTTGCTCGATTGACGCAAATAAAACGCAGCTGTGGACGAGCTGATGAATGTTGCTCGGCTGCTTGCAAAGAAAATATCTAGTAATTTGCCACCCAGGTATTACACGCATGGTCTACATGACGAAAATCAAAAACCTTCTCTACTTAGAAGATGTGAAATAAATCGCCAAATCGTGTAAGACTTGTGCTGAAAACAAACCTATGATTTACTGTCTTAACACCAGCAAGGGAATACAGCCACGCCACCCTATAAATGAATGGTAGGACCGCTTCCGTTAACAAATATTTACTGAAAATTATTGATGGATATTCGCGCTTTTCTTTCGCAATAACCTGCTCTGATATTTCCTCTACAACCGTCATGCAAGCACTTTGCGTAGTTTTTGCAGTCTTCGACCACCTGCGTATATTCATTCGTATAGAGGGACTTCATTTATGTCGAATGCGTATGGCGATTCCTATGAGAGTAATGAATAGTCGTAAAGAGAACAACCCCATACAACCTTCAAGGCAATGGCCAGTGCGAGAGGTATAATGAAATAATTTGGAAAACTGTTCAACCAGCAGCTGCTGATAAAAGTGGGTACCTTTAGAGAATTGGGAACAATTATTCCCAGATATCCTACATGTAATAAGAGTGCCTCTATGCGGTGCGACTGATGCAAAACCTCATGAAAGATTCCTCCCATTTCCTAGACAAAGTTTAACTGAAGCGTCCCTACTATCTGGCCTCGCGAAACCGGGAATGATATTACTAAAAAGACACACGAGACCAAATAAGTACGAGCCACTTGTGGATCAAGTGGGGCTTCTAGACGACAACCACCAGTGTGCGCGTGCCCGATAACCTGCTGGACGGGAAGAGAGATTCACTAAGGTACTTGGCTATAGCAGGGGTGAATCGGAACCCACAAGCCAAAACGAGAGTAGTCTTCAGTACACTTTAACTGATTATGAAGAAACATGTTTTCCTTTTGAAGATTACGAGGAACCCTTGAATACTAGTCCCTTTAGTGGTGACCAATTGTTTTCACAGACTGAGCCTAACCACCTACTGATATCTCAGAGTATGTATAAGCCCCTCGTAGAAGATTACAAAAACGCGGCAGGATTAAATTCACTTCAAGCGAGAAACAGGAAGAACGTCATCGCAGACAGCAAAGGATGCTTGCCCAATTCAGAAATTTATTCCCTCTGTAGGAATAAGGTAAGAGAGAATGTGGTATGATCCATCTCCCCCATTAATGAATCTGTCCTGAACACATATATTCAGGAGAACTGATATGCAGAGCTTATTAGATCTTTCCAAAGGGCACCTCGAGGTGGTGTAATGGTTAGCAAGTTTGACTCGCTATCCCAATTACGACTGAGACGTGAGTTCGATCCTCACTGGGTGCCCCATACATTTGGCCTTGTACCACATCTAAGCTACGCATAGAAAATCACTATTAGAACTTAACGAATGGCACCCCTACGTGGTGTAATGTTTAGAAAGCTTGTCTCGCTAGAACAATTACGATTGAGTAGTGAGTTCGATCCTCACTGGGTGCCCCATACTTTCGGCCTTGTGCCACATCTAAGTCCGGCTTAGAAAATCTAGGGCACCTCCAGGCGGTGTAATGGTTAGCAAGCTTGGCTCACTAGAACAAATACGACTGAGTAGTGAGTTCGATCCTCACTGGGTGCCCCCTAATTTCGGGCCTTGTGCCACATCTAAGCTACGCTTGGAAAATCACTATTAGAACTTAACGACATGCAAATACGTATAGTCACTAATGATTCTACCACACTCGTTTCCTCAAGAAAGTGTAAGTATGTGGAAAACATATTTTGTGTCGTTATTTTTCATATAAATTCCCAACTTTTAAAGTGAATGTAAAACCACGTTTCCAAAATCGACTTGCTCTAATGCTTAGGGATATTTTTTTGATAAGGAATCATTTTGGAACAAAAATGTAAAACCGAATTATTATAAATATTGGTGTGAATAAAAGCAATTTCAAGTTTACCGCTTATAGAAGTAAAAGAAAGCAGAATATTCATTAGTTTTGAAAAGAGTGTGAAATAAAGAAGATTTTGGTTAAAATATGAATACCAATCAATGCAGTAGTTATTGACACGTACTTATCATTGAATTGTGGTACTCAAGACCAGGGGTACAGCGTACACTTTGTTGTTGATGCTTACTATATTAGAAAAGCGAATATTTGTATAACTTAACAGATGACAAAACGGATATCATGGAAAAGTAAGTCGCATATGAATAGCAAAAATGATTGCAGATTATTAAAACATAGAAAAATTTCATACGAATCTGCTACATAATTAATCTCCTGTGCAGTAGTGCTGATTCAGAAGTGTTCTGGGCATCATTTAAATAGACCGTGCTATAAACAAGAACTCCCTGGAACATCGGGAATACTGAGCTTGTTACTAATTTACCCAATGATATTTGCTATAGCTCCGCCATGTTAATTGCCTCCAGGACATATCTAAGAACATCCTCTAAAGGGAATATGTCACTGGATGCAGATCTGCAGGATAATTCCTTCGTTAGAATGATTTTAGCAAATGCGCCATGAATGCAAACGGCATTAACCCAGCAGCGTAGGAAACCAATTAAGCAACTGGAGGCTTGCTGCCAGAACTGGCATTCAGAGGAGTGAGAAGAGGATAGAGGTTTAGAAGAAAACGAAGACATTGTTAGTTGGCAGCACGAGAACTCAGTAGACCAGATGCGACTTTTAGACAGAACAATTGCAGCAGAATTCGCATTCCAAAATCAGACGATACACACGTAGAAAGTACAGCAAGTGAACAATAGATTAGACCATCAGTTGGCGTATATTAACTTGTCATGCAAAAGAGAAGGATGCCAATAATAATAACTTTTCGATAGCTGCATCTAATGCAAGGAAAGTTGGGTCACTCTGTCGTGCAAGAAACTTTTTTCTCGTAAAAATTCATCTTGCACATTTACAAATCTCCCATACATCAGTGCATTAAATTGCCTTCCCAGACCTGATCTGGTGTTCCTGCTATTCATCTCCAGGTACTCGAAAACATCCAAAGAGGGATCTGTAATTTAATCGATCCAAACCTGGTGTCTCGACGTCAGGCATTTTCTCAACAAGGTCACCTGGCTTATCTCTGTCTTTTCTAAAAGTATTCTCATGGCAACTGATCTGATGAGATTTTTTTCCCATGATGCCTTAACTCCATGAATTTAAGCGTGCTTGGCAACCAGTTCCCCCACGTACAGCGTTGAAATAGCAAAATGAAACAGCCACTTCTTCTCAAATAGTTTCTTTTCTCGCACTTCCCGCCTGTGCCACTCAATTCCATTTATTTGCTTCCCTGATAAACACAATCTTTAAAAATTTAAATGCAACATTAGCCGCAATCTATTGTCTTCTTGGAACCTGTTCATCGTCTCTATACTAAATCTTTCTTTCACTTACGCTCCTTGTTACATAATACGTAATAGTGGTCTTTCTGCTTCTCTTGGCATGAAAGGATTTTAAAATAAACTACAATAGTAAGAAGAACAAAAAGAATAAGAATTATGGCATAGAGGTGAATAATCTCTTCACATAGGAAAATGGAATTTCACTCTAGAGAGATGTGGTTCAACCCGGGATTTTAAGAAAGGCATGAAGTGAATGTCAAAATGGCTTCTTTATATTGACAACCATTTCTTTGCGAAAACGAAAAATATATTAATCTACGAGTATTACTAGATTTAGTTTGAAACTGAATGCATATAGTTGAACTACTCAATCCCCAATACCATAGGGAACAAGATTACTAAATAGAATCAGGTAAATGCCAATCCATTGCAGTCCTATATTTACTAACCAAATTGTCTGACAGGACATCTTCTGATTTCCATCAGGATAGCTAATGCCGGGAGAATAGTTGCACCTTCTCGGCTTAACGTTTTCCGCTGACATGAAGTGGAAATATTATATTGAATAAACTTCTTGGTCTTCTGCTAGGAAAGTTAGTTCCGTGTATTGTACTAGACAGTTTCTTTCAGAATATATCTTTCATATTTATAAGTCTTGCATTAATCCATGCTTTCGATATCCCTGGCACATCTTGATAAAATCCAAAGAAGAATCTGTAGTCTAACTGTTCCTGACATGGAATCTCGGCATCATTCTTTTCCCACCGCTGTAATTCCCCTATGGTAAATAGAATTTATGGATTCTAGTGCAGTAGTGGATTGACAGAAAGATCTCGCCATTTTATATGTTACAATGGATAGAGGGATACGGTAGGTTTCATCCCAATGGCTTCTTCTATTACATTTTTCGCTTGTGGAAATCTCTTTCGGTCACTTGCTTTCCAGTCTCGTATGACCTTCAACAATTTAATGGCAGTGTTAAATATAATATTCTGTCTTCTTAATTCGTGCTGATTTATTGTTCTCTCTCCTTAATAATGTTTTATTTTCTCATGTTCACTAACACTTAACCCACTTCTCTTGCGTCTTAGTGGCTTTATTGCCTTTCTGGAAGGAATTATTAAGAAAGAAACAATTCATTTCATGGAATTTTGAAAAGATATTAAGTAAGTATAGAATGTAATCTTCTAACAATATTTCTGGATAATGACTAATAGTAAACCTTTGCAAGAAAAACGAGGTTTGTTGTAAAAATATTACTAAAGCAGTTATCAGTCTGGTCATCGATATTTATGCAACAATCCGAAGATGTAGCACATTATTACATGATACGGACTCTACGAGGAGAACAATTTCGTCGCTGAGAATCCCATCGTTGAAGCATATAAGAAAAGAGGAAGTTTTTAGGAAAAAAGCGAAAAAGAAAGACACTTGTACTCAGAATCAGAAAGAAACTATTAAACATCTTGTGGCACATAAGGAGAAAAACCTGTCGAAGTGTTTGACATTTGAGAGAGGAAAATCGATTAATCTAACCAGATTTGGACATGTCTGGCGGAACAAGGACTGACATGGACTATATAGGTAGAAACATATCTTAAAGCTAAAAAGAAAGTTGTGAAGAGCCACGATATCCTACATCGTGAAGGGCCCCTGCACTTAAAATAATTGACTTATTTGCTCGTATGGCATATGGCTACAAATGTGATAGCAATTAGTATCGAACTCAGTACACTAGACAATTGGTCGGTGGGATTGGATTGTTAACCATAACTCAATTGTACGCGAATGTGTAATTTAACAATACTATTCACTCTAATCAAAAGATAGCAAATAATGTCATAGCCGTTGTAGCACTCAACTCTAGCTTTCGAGTTTTTACTTAATGCTGCTGATCATTTTAATGAACGCACTCGACATATTAATGGCATCAGCGTATATCTTTGAAGTTAGAGCAATTGGAATTCTTTTTTCTTATTTCTTTCATGTGTCTAAAAGTCTTCCTAGTTGATGTGGGAATATTTGAAAACATTTCCATTCGTCTCCGAACGCTTCAAGGGATTTAATTTTTCTATTTAAACTTCATTTCTTTATATTGTATTTTCTTGATAGTATCAGCGTCGATATTTTTATATACTTTTATTTTAGATTATTTTTTCTTTGTAAATAATGTATTTTCGCATTTATTTTGATCTTAGTACATCAGTTCTCATTAATACGAAACCTCTTTTCGCTGGAGCGTTGTTATCGTTCTTAATAATATTTTCAAAACGAGGCTTTTCAGGTTTATATGTAGTTCACATGTTTAACGATTTCTATCACAAGCTGAATATGGCTACATAAATCGATGTGAAAAGATTGTGTCGCGCCAATCTTTTAAAAGAAGATTTAATGCCCTTGAAAAATCAGCATTCGTCTTATTTAACAAAACGTATCGCAACATTTTATTTGTATTCCAGTATTGTTCAGATTTAATTTAAAGAAAAAAAATGTCATTCAAAAATATTTTACAACAAAAAACCAATGATATAAGTTCAGGAACTTTTATTAAAGCCGAATTATCTTAATTAATGGAGATTTTACTTGTGTTTATTCTGTATGTGATTAAAATAGTGAATGGATCTCTTTTCATATCCTAGCGCTATATGGTTGAAATTCTCTAGTTGAAAAAATGTCAAGCCAAATTTATAATAGGTTGGGTTGTCATGGGAGTGTATTGCAATAATATAGTGTCGAAGACCTTTCTTTTAATCTCCAGGTAATCGAATGATGTATTTATTAATTTTTATCTATAAAACAATCCGAAAATTCAAATCTCCCATTTCAAATAGTTAGAGAAGAAAAGCTTTTACCTAGTGTAACCGCGAAATTGTCTAAATCGTGAAA
>CAHIKZ030004872.1:195000-237500 GCA_903632075.3 Acanthosepion pharaonis | reverse complement strand
CACGCCTTGAAGGTTTATTGGGACTTAAAACCAACCAAGAAATCAAGTAGAACTCGTACATATGACCCATCTCTAAGAATACTCGATAAATGATCACTTGTATTGCTCCAGTAAGTAAATAACTTGTGCTACTTGTAACTTTACCAGAACTATATCAGACCGAAATGGTTTACTGCTGCCATTATATGGAAAAACTGCCTAGTTTTTACTTTCCATATTCGATAGGGCCCGAAAGTTTATCGCCAGCCTTGTGGGTGATGGATTATTTTCCACCCTACAAGCCCTTTCTCACAGACGAAATGGCAGTAGCCGCTAGTTCTCAATCGCTATTTCCATGGACAGTTTTCAGACGAACTACATTACTTAATATCACCAGTTCTAACCACAGCGAAGAACCACCATGACACGCACCTTCGTTTCCATTGGTACGATATATGTTCCACTGGAACACCTTCTTTACACAAACCGCTGCTTTGTGGAAACAACTCACTACACTCTTAACGTGTTCAAATCTATTCTTAAACGTTGTCTTCCCTACTTCACCCCATTAATTGTGCAGTTTAATCCGTAATCTTCTACCTTGCGTAGCTCTTGGGGCTTGTACTGGATAAAAATCGTCATAAAGAAATAAAAATAATATAAACTGTTATTTTTATTCAATTTTTAAAAATAAATATTCCATTATCTTTTCCTTTGTATTAATCCCATAAAATCCAGAGAGAAAACTTTAGACAATATATACCAAAAAAATTTACGAACTACATTATATAGCTATATTTTATTTAAAATGGGATGTTTCATTATTCCACAAAACTAATGTTGTAGAAATGCCCCACATTATTAAAGTGTGTGGTAATAAGCCATTTATAATAATATTAAATCATGTAAAACAAAAGAATATATTGCATAATTACCTTTTCTATATTTCAATAGATCCTTATATAAATTGTTGGAAATATATAACAAAATAGATACATATTCATTTCAGATTTGGCAGCCGTGTTTGTGAAGTTTTCTTTTACATTATGCCTACAAGGAAATACCTTATTTACTTTTTTAGAGCAATCGATACAGTTGTGTTTTGATGTGCAAATAATTTTTGATTGTGTAAATATGCAAATATAAGCGTACGCTTGTTTTCCTTTACGTTTTGGATTCTCTATGCCTACCTACGTGAGATTATTCGAAAATCATCCACGTTTACCCCACTGACCAAATACATCAATAGCGGCCAGTTTACGGTTCGTAGACTATTTGATAGAATTCAATTTTTCTTTCATTAAATCGCTTTCTTGGCAAAAATAGCGGATTAACTGACTTGACCGTTCTGAAACTGAACTCAGGGCAAGCGAAACCAACTTTACACAAAGGTAGAATTCGTTTTGCTAATGTATTTGGCAGTACGAATCTTAAATGATACGAGTGTTTATTCTTACGACGAACAAGTGTTAACCACACACGCATCTGCGAAATAATACCGGACAGTGGCGGGGCATTCTCAAGCAAGAGCCAGCATTCCTTTGGCAGACACCAAGAACGGGTATCAGAAAAACCGATTATAAAGACGTTAGAGAAATCGTATTGCGCACGCGTGACTGGCCGGAAGTAGAAATAGCTTACTAATCTTTGATTGGGTGACTTTGATTCCAGCTTTGCTTTTCCAGCTGAAATGATTCTCGTGCGTGATGTATTATTATTTTAGGTTATTTTGGGAGATGGTATTATTTCATTTAGAAATGTGCGCTTCAGAAGATAAGCCATAAAGCAGGTGTAAATTTGAGTGTCTGAGTGTAAAAATAAATTAGAAAATGTTTGATCAAAACGTACAAGCAATTATTTATTTAAATTCTGTTTTCCATTGCGTTTATTTTGGCAAGTGTCAGCGGTGGGGAATTTGTTAGCTTGACCAAAAAGACATTCTCTGCATAATTATAGATCATCCAGTTAAAATTTGTTAAAAAAATAAAATACAAAATCCTCTCCTTCATACGATTTTCTACTCAAAACGTTGCGCAATTGAAACAAAGTAGAGATAAAGTTCTTTTTGAGACACTAATATAATTTCTACTTTCACTTTCTAATTTGCTTTAACTCACAATATGGCGTCAGTTTAAACTGTCTCCTTCTTTTCTGTAACTATTTTGCTTAATGTTTTCATCTACCTTATTTCAGACAAAAACCTGGTATGTTCATTTCACAAAATTACAAATGAAAATGTTAATTTTGGTTGTACTAGCGGTGATATATAGTATTCTTCCAGTTGATAGTACTTTCTTTCCACTTTCTTACACGATCTGTTATAGGACCTCATACATTTCTCATTTTGTTTCTTCCATCAAAACATGTCATGTTACTTTATTAATATTGTTTGCCCCATTAACAAATCCTGGAAGGATTTCTATTTCTTTCGGTTTATAGTTGAAATAAATCCTGTGTGAAGATGCATTCTTGCCTTTACGTCTTATTATATATATATATATATATATATATATATATATATATATATATATATATATATATATATATATATATATATATATATATATATATATATATACACTGCGTGCCAAATTATTAACAAGATAACTTTTTTCTAATATTTCAAAAACCGTCCAATCAATCCATACAAAATATTCCCACAATATTGGGAACACTAACCTCCGTAATCTCTGAAATTTTCTTACTGATCTGCGCAATGTAAACAAACTGGCACCATATTTGATATCAGCACGGTGATTTGAGCGTGCCAAATTATTGGAAAAAATTAAGAATTTAGTGAAAAGATGGGTCGTTAAAGCAATTTAAGTGATGCTGAAAAGAAAACTATCACCTCAGAACTCTCAAATTGCAAATCTACCCTAGAAATTTCTTAAATTATAGCTAGATGTCATCAAACAGTGAAAAAGTTCAACTCCGACCCTACACAAGTACGCAAAAGGGGAGATAAAGGCAAGCCAATGGGTTTTCAAGTCGCCTCATGTCCCGACTTAAACGAGAGGCCACGAAGAACCCTGGACCTACCAGTCAAGAGCTTATAAGTCGCATTGGGGATCCTACTGTGTCGAAAATTACTCGGTGTCGGTATCGGAGGGAAATAGCAACAACAGTCAAACCTGTATCGAAGCCTCCGTTCACGAGAAATCACATTCAAAATCGATTGAAATGGGCCGAGGACAATATGAAAATTGACTTCTATAAAATTTTGTTCACAGACAAAACTCGAGCAACACTTGATGGGCCAGATAGATGGTGCAAAGCCTGGGTAATGAACGGACAGAATCGCCATCAGCGTTTGAGACGCCAACAAGGCGGTGGAAGCATAATGATCTGGGGTGGTATTATTGGAAAAACATTAGTGGGCCCATGGATAGTACCAGATGGCGTCAAAATGACTACTGATGAATACATAGCGTTTATGAAGGAACATCTTGAACTGTGGATGAAAAGGCATATAGTTGCCTTCAGAAAGGCCATTGTTATTCAAGATAATGCTCTCTCACATGCTGCTCAGAAGACTACTGAATATTTGAATTAGTTAGGCATCGATGGACCTCGAATAATGATGTGGCCAGCAAATTCTTCGGATATGAACCCAATCGAAAACTTTTGGAGCATCATGAAACGAAAACTGTACGCCGACGGACGAAGGAGCAACGCTGAGTTATGGGAAGCAATTCTTGACATATCTCGCGGCATTACAGCAGATGACATCCTACAATTAACAAATTCTATGGATCGTCGACTTCTTCAAGTAATTTCAAAACAGGGAAAGCATATTCCTTATTAATTTGTTTAAAATTGTGCCTTTGTTTGTATCTGTTATTATTTGTTTGATTGTCTTATTTATTAGCTTCTTTTGATCATAAACATTCACGTGCAACATTAATAAACGTTTTGTTTGCTCAATTTTGGGAATTTTTCTGAACCTTTCTAATAATTTGGCTCGCTCAAATCACCGTACTGATAACAAATATGGCGCCAGTTTCTTTACATTGCGCAGATCAGTATGAAAATGTCAGTGATTACGCAGGTGAGTATTGCCAAAATTGTGTGAAAATTTTGTGTGATTTGATTGGACGGTTGTTGATATATTAGAAAAAAAGTTATCTTGATAATAATTTGGCATTTATGTATATATATATATATATATATATATATATATATATATATATATATATATATATATATATATATATATAAATTCGGTTCTTGTCCGTATCAAGGCAATTTTCTCCCCAGTGAAGCCTCTTGATTAATCTCATATATTTCACAATTACTTAATTTCTATCACAGATAAACACCACAGTTATTAAATGTAATTTCAATGCAACAAGATCATCTTGAACATTCGCTTCACCTAACCGATATAAACATGCCTGCACAAATTTACAAAATATTGGTCTCTCTCTCGCCGTCTCTCTCTCTCTCGCTGCCTCCCTCTCTTTATCTATCTATCTTCTCTCTATCTATTTGCATGTACACACAGATATATATATATATATATATATATATAGAGAGAGAGAGAGAGAGAGAGAGAGAGAGAGAGAGAGAGAGAGAGATGTGGTGCCTAACCGTTCGGCTACGTAGGACTTAGGGTCGAACAAAGCCCAAAATAGTGTGGAGGACGCATATTTTCTGACATTTCTCGAGCATTCACGCCTGTAGATGTAGTTGGAAAAAAACTAATGTTTAATTAAAACAAGAGCATAAACTCGAATATAATTATTCATCTAAAAATAACGTACAAAGCACATAAATATATCAGATTTAATCAATTTCCTAAAACTAATTTGTCTTTGTTTAATTTAGGATACGAAAAGAGAGCAGACATGAATGTTTCGAGAGTGTGTGTGATAAAAAGCACTAATTCTGCATATATACATATATACATATATATATATATATATATATATATACAAAAGTGAAGTGGTACAGTTCAACGTCTAATAAACGAGAGGGAGAATTTTTTTTTTACTAGGATTGATAGAAATGCATAAGATAAGATAAGTTTTCCTCATGTTCTTATTCATATTTTCTTCTTACAAATATATTCTATCTGTATATATATATATACATATACATATATATATATATATATATATATATATATATTTGTATATTTAGGCAGCAATCCTTCCTTTATGCATGTTTCGTTAAAAACGACAGACAAGGTACTACAGTTGAGCTTTTTATTTAATTTTTCTTGTGTTCTGACAAGAGCTTTCTTTTCTGGACAAAGAGTGTGTAAGAACTGTCCGAATGTTCTGTATTTCCGAGCGCTTTCGGCTATACCTTTAGCTATTATCTATATGATTCGATTATCAGCTTAGTAGAGTGTGTTCTGTGTATGTTCGGTGTGTGGTAGTGATGATTTTAGTTTCCGAATACGGTTAGCACATTGTGGCTTTGTTCATAGTTGATATTGTTAAGAGTTGGCTTTTTCTTTTTTATTATTAGAGCTTCCATTATTTTTAGTCTTTTTTTTTTCAAGTGGATGCAGTTAATATATTAGTGTTTTCTACTAGTATGTTCCTAATAGTGTCGGGTAAATCTGAGTGTGTGTTTAAACGTGTTCTGATGGAACTGTGATCAGATAGGTGTAATGTAAGACGTCTGGATAAACATGTGGTTGTGTAGCCGATGTAATTATTTATGAGTCAGAACACAAGAAAAATTAAATAAAAAGCTCAACTGTAGTACCTTGTCTGTCGTTTTTAACGAAACATGCATATATATATATATATATATATATATATATATATATATATATATATATATATATTCATACGCACACATAATTGATACGTCATTTTTTTTAATCCAATTTTATGAAAGTAAAATTACCTGACCTGAGTAATCGCTGCTGTCCACTTTAAATCACGCACATTGTTATGATATGCACTTCGTGAGACGATAGTGCCATTACTGGAAACTTTCTTGGAACGCCGACACGTTTTTTGGGGTGTCAAGGAAAACTGTTGTTTAAGGCTACTATTTTCAATTCTGGAAATAGTCAAACTTCATGAATTAGTATCTGGTCCATAGAGTGAGTGGTTAATTTGTTCAGGTATTTCGTAGCCAGGAATCTGCCAAATCCTAACTTACCCTGACAATCCACTTATGAAGTCGAATTCTCGACTCGTACTGTTATCATTACTGCTCTCAGGAAGAACGTTGATATCAGGAAGATTCTGCACAATTAAAACGTTAATGCATTTTATGAAAAGTTAATAGAATATTCATAAACAGTGAAATAAAGAAAGTAAAAGGAAAAAAACAACAGCCTAAACAATGATATCAAGTAAAACATCCCATTCAGTTTTAAATCTCTATTGGCGATATTTGGCTGTTCATAACAATTCTAGTTGTTTTCTGAAATTACTAAACAAATACAACTACATAGTCATAGGTGGAATCGTGAATACGTAAAGAATCAATACTTTTACATTGATTAAATTCCTTATGAAGTCCACGATGGAGGATGAAACGGTCGCATAAGCAAGGATGACGGGTAGTGGGACTGGCAAGTTTTATGTGGTTAAAACTCAGGTTTCTTAATCTTCCGTCAAGATCAGCTTTCTATTATTCTCTCCCACCTCCCTCTCTCTTTCTATCTATCTATCTATATCTATATTTTTTACAAAGATGTTCACCATGTACAAAGCCCGATAGCCACACGAGGTAGAGTGTTAGATAGTAAGAGGTACAGTTTATGAGGATATATGGTGAAGTTAATTGTGAACCCGAGCCTTTTAAAGATTAGTTTTATAGAAGAATCGACTTGTGAGTTGATTCCAAAAAACATCCGAACGGGAAAGAAGTTCCTCGTGTTGGACACCAATGGAATATGAGGAGAATTAAATCAGTTCTCTAAAAGGTTCGTAGCATAGTGGTTCTCAGTCATGAAGGTGATGCGAACACTTTCCATGGAAATAGCGATAGACGAGAGAGAGGCTTGCAACTTTTGGTTTGTGAAAAAGGCGAGGTATATACACTAGAGCTTAAAAGAAGGTATTTTTTTCTACTTTAAATAAGAGAAAATTATTATACATCATAAAAAAGTGTGAGGCATGATTTTTATTGTCAATTTTAATATGATAAAAAGGAATTCAGTATTTTACTACGAATTTTTCCTCTCGTCAATATATCCTAATTTAGCCTTGATTACTGAAGCACAGATTTTGGGCATTCGTTTCAGAATTTTCACAGAGGTATAAGTTTGATAATTGATTTCATTCTTTTTTTTATTAACTCTTAGAGATCTTTTTCATTTTTTTTTTCATACTTCTGTGACGTTCACCCCCTCGTAATTCTGGTACGGCTTCAAATGTTTGAATTGTATGGTGTGATATATATATATATATATATATATATATATATATATATATATATATATATATATATATATATGTATTATTTTAAAAGGATACCACAAATATTACTAAGCGACCATGTTTTCACACCTCGGATCCTCAGGCAGATTTGGTTATATGCTTATATTTTTTAACACTCTATATTTACATACACCGCAGCAAATTTGCCTTTCCTCTTAATATTTTTTTAACACTGAGATACATTTGTAGATCGTATCTTGTTGTTGAGTGAACTCTAAAAGAAAAATCATATATATATATATATATATATATATATATATATAATCCTGTATTCCTGTCTTCTTCTATTGTTTATTTAGTTTACGTTACTTAGTTCCATTACAGCTATGACTCTGTTTTCAATATTCTTTCCAATGAAACTCAGATCTATTTTTCACTTTTTACCTGCTATGTCACAGTTTTCTCCATTTCTGCTTGTTTTTATTTTTTTGTTTTTGTTTTTTTATTCCTCTGTGTTGTTTTTCTTTCTTCCTTTTATAGCGACTGTTTCTTTTCTCATTTATAATCAACTGTTCTTCCATTTCTTCATTTTCTTTTTACATGCATCTTTTTTGTGCGTGAAATTCCAAATGTGTTAATTTTATTCGCATATGCTCTCTCTCTCTCTCTCTCTCTTCTTTCTCCATATATTTCTATCTTCCTTTTCTATTTCTATTTCTCGACCATTCGTTTTCTTCATTTTTTTTCTACATAAATTGCATACTTTCTTTTTCTCTCTGTAAATTTTCTTTGTTTTATTTATCCATTGTTTTTCACGAAATAAATATAACTTTTACCCCCCCCCACCTTCAGCAATGCCTTTTCCTAATTCTCCTCTGGTGATTGATTTTCTTTCTGACTTCAATATATTTTTGTCTTCAGAATCTTTTTCCAATTTTTTCCACCCGCATTATTTTTTAGTTTGTATAGTTCTAAAGTTCGCACTGCATATCTTGTGAGTTTATCATTATCCATTTCATGCTTTATTCTAAATATCTTTCTTGTCCTTTATCATTTAATACCAATTTAAACAAAACATTATCCTCCTTCGATATTCCTCGATTCTATATGTTTGTATTTTATTTTATTGCTCTTGTATTTTTCTTTTCTTCCACTTTTATTTTTTGTTTTTCTTCGCCGCTTTCATTTTCTTGCAGAATCGCAATTTTACTATTTTTTCTCCATTTTATATTCATTCTACCTATCTATCTATCTATCTATCTATCTATCTATCTATCTATCTATTTCAGTATTTTCTAGCTAGTACAGTCTAATTTCTAACTAGTAATGTTTTATATATGTTTTTCTATCTGTTTTAGATATCAACCTCAGTCTCTATCTATCTACCTATTTGTATCAGTCTATTTTATCTTGATAGAACCTGTTTGTCTGTCTGTCTCATTTTTTACATCTACCTAGGATTGTTTTTATATATCAGTATCGGTCTGTCTCTTTCTTTCTTTCTTTCTATCTACCCATCTATCGCAGCCACTTTTATCTAGCTAGAACAATTTTTATATATCAGTACAGGCTTGTTTCTTTCTTTCTTTCTATCTATCATTTTTTATCTGAATAGGGCATTTTTATATATCATTCTCAGTGTGTTTTTCTTTCTTTCTATCTATCTATCTATCTATCTATCTATCTATCTATCTATCTATCTATCTAGGAATGATTTTATATATCACTCTTGCTCTATTTCCTTCTATTTATCTATATCATTCTTTTTTTTAGCTAGGATTGTTTTATATCTGTCACTGTCTTATTATATTTAGCTAGACCTGTTTTAGATATCATCTCAGTATCTATCTATCTACATTTGTTTATTTCTAGGCTAAATTTCCTACTCCGTTCAGTTTTTCTCCATTTACAATGGTCCTAAAATACAGCAAATAATATCACGAAAACCAAATAAAGAAATAAACTCACAAAATCACTCCTCTGAGCTTTTTCCTATGATGGCGACCGAACTAATTTTCTGGGGATCAAAACACAATATATCTTCGTAAACCGTCTAAACAATAAAAACTTTTTTTTTCTACATTGAGACTGCAATAATTAAACCCGCAAATTTACCGGTTAATACAATATCCTATCCTCAATTTGTCAATAACAACGAGGTTGGCCAGGGCAGACAAATGTAATCCTCGTGGCTGTACTTACAGGACCGGAGAAGAGATTATATTGGAAAACCCAATGTTGAGTTTAGATCAACTGTTAATATGCCTCATCTCTTCCTCTTAATAAGTTTCAGATGTGCGTTTATCCAAAATCAATGCAAATCAATCAGCATCGATTAGTAATCACAATTGTTTTTTGGTATAAAATTCGTTTCTAGAAGAAACTGGTTGTCTACTTATATCAGGAGCGGAATTTTGCTTCACGTCTGCTGACAAATTGAAATCGTTATGCAATATATTTACATCTGGTTTTTGTGATACATTCTTGTTTACCCTTTTACTCTCGACCGATATTTTTCGCTTTTCTTTCTCTGTAGGTAATTTCAAGTTATCTTTAGAAATTTCCTGATCTTCACCATTTTATTTGTCACCTAATCCACAAGTACACGCCACAATTAAGCGACGCTGAGAAAATAAGTTTATAGTTGCACCGAAATTAAAACATCCTGAAAATGTTTGAATAAAATGAAATACAGGTGAATATAGTCGTCCAAAAATGGTTAAAATAAAGTTTTGCACTTGAATTAACAGCATAATAAAATTAAGGAAACCGTTAGAAAAATAGTAACTTATAATTCAGTGTATATGGCGACCTTTGACTTTAAGAAAATACCCCCAAATTAGTTGGTCGTCTAATACAACGGCTACAAAAGTTAACCCTAAATCATAAGATGCATTAGCACTGGTAATTAGGCCAGTATGCTAGTGTCATGAATCGCGGTAAGCTAAAGACTGCCTCGTAACTTGTAACTACGGATGTAAATAATTCTAGTTGAAAGATTCACATTATAATGCTATACTCCGGTTATAAATGTAATAAAAGTAATTTTATTTCTTGATTTCACATTAAAATAAAATATTCAAGAGACAATTACACAGCAATTTACAAAACTTCCGCTGAGCAATACGCACAAATAATAAGTTACGTAAACAAATCTTCCCTTCTTGATTTGTAGAACTCTGGGCGCATTGACGCCAATCATTATTTCTCATAGTAGTGTTAAATAATAACATTTAGAGTAACGTACAATCTATATTTGTAATTAAAATTAATTATCATTTTTATATTAAATAGCAACAACCTTTAGTATAATATCCAAACTTTATTTTTCAATCTGATTCATTATAAGCTTTTTAAGATGCCATAAGATTTTTGATGTAAGAATTAAATCGTTATTATTATTTTTATAAAGATTTTTTATCCCTCTTGAATTGATAACGAAAAAGTTAAGCAAAACAATATTTGTAATAACATCGGCTTTATTTTCTACTCATCGGAATCATCATCAGCTGATGCAAGTGGCTTAGGCAAGCCTAAATACGGTATGCTAACCTATGTTTTCGGTCGTCTTATACTACGGCTACGAGATAAAATCTCGAAAATTTACCTTGATTTAGAGTCTCGTATTATCTATAGGTCAATTATATGTGAAATTATACTGTATATTTGCTAAGTTACATGTTTCATACGACTATTTTATAGCACTAAGATCAATCAATATAAAACAAGAAAGAACACTCAACGAATAGGATTTGTGTAAGAATGATTATTAGTGATGTGGTTTGTCATATGAGGTATAGATGAAGCGCTAGGAATTAGAGAGCATGATGCTAATTATGATAGATTAAGATTGTGCGTTGTCTTGAAGAAGTGAAGATTGTAGTCTTCAATTAAGCATCCATGCAAGGGAATGTGTCACAAAGTTGCAGTTCTCTGAAAAACATTCCGTGTTGAAGTTTCTCTTTACATTTGGTATAAGAAATAATTAAGAATGATCCATCTTAAGTAGCATGTTGTGAAAATGGTTGAACTTTAGCAACTAAAGAATGAACTTCATCTAAACATGAGCTGTAAATAGCGATAGAGGTAAGCTTGCGACATTTCATCTGTGGTAAAGAGGCTGGAGAGTTCTTTATTAATGTTCTTTTATTCGAGGATTGTTTTGATATTCATATCAAAAATAGTTCTGTTTAGAAATATCTTCTTATATAGTTCAGAAAAGTGTTTGAAATTTGCATTTTACTTGGCCTTAAACAAGTTGGCATCTATTTGTAAAATTTTTGCTTAATTATAACAAGGCAATTTATAAAAGAATTGTTCATATTAAGGTTTTTGTAATGACTATATCTTGCTTTACAAAAGAAATAGCGAGCCTGCTAGTATCCTATAAAAATCAAACGAACAATATATGTTTTAACTGAAAACTGTTAATGGCTTGGACAGAACTTGGAAAAAGTTTAGTTTTTGATAGAAGAGTAACTACAAAATACGTTTCTACCACTCCAAACATAACTGTAAAAAATGGGGGTATAATAAAGAAATTAACAGAAACAAGGTGCATCAAAGAAAAATGTCGGGAAATTGGTTGTAATCTTCTTGACATGTTTACAGTAAGATTTTAAAGGACAGAATACAAGAAATACAAATAAGTATCGTAAGAATCAAATATTGCTAATATCAATAAAAGAAAAGAAGTTATGAATAACGATGACCACTAATTACATAAAGAGACAGAAAGCAGAGAATCCGGTTTCTACAATCTTTTATAAGTAAATAATGACTCTATGCATACAAATAAAAGTGTCGACAGAAATATTCATAGGCTGATCAATATACTCTCATGGATAAGGTTTGTTTTTCAAGATAATACACTTTGCGGTCAACAGACTTCTTCCTTCAGTTTTGATGTGCTTGGATCCCATTGGTAATGAAGCTGTAACCCTGTTAGCTCAAAAACTAACGAACAGCGAATATCTCGGCATCATCACTGCAAAATCATATTGCTTTTTCATAGTGATCGTCAAATGTGGCCAAATAAAGAAAATATGGATGGTGATCAACCCGTTCAAAGAACTTGTATTCTGGCGCAGTGTCCTGATGAAACAAGACCCCCTTCATCAGTTTTCATGGGCCTTTGGTCATGGTAGGCCTACGTAACTGCCTCTACAATTTGGCTTAATATATTTCTTTACGATGTGGTCCTTTTGAAGATCAATAAATAGAAGGTATTTTGCATTAGAAAAACTGAGATCATCCCCTTCCCTGCAGATGAAACAACAATGGTCTTCTTTATAGCATGCGAAGAAGGGTGTTTTAATTGCATGCATTATCTTTTTGCCTCTCGAACCTATCCTAGGTAAGAAAACGTTTGAGGAAACTAGTTGGATCTTCTTCAAACCATGTCTGTTTCCCCTGTTAAGTGATCACTCTCGTGTGCCTTTGATTAGATGTTAGAATATGTGATATCCACCGAACAGGAATCTTCGTCATGCAAAGTCCATTGTGCAGAAATCTCACACGGAATTCGCTAATAGCATATATAGTCAATCACCAGTAATCCGTTAAAACGATCAATGTTTTTCACGGTGGTGACAGTTTCCGATAGTCCCGTACTTGTGTCATCTTCAAGACGCTCTCACCTCCTCTTAAATTCAGCTGCCCATTTTTTTACTGTTGAAAATCTGGAGCGTCACCACTAATGTCACCATGATTCTCCTTGAGGCTAAACATTTTTTTCCGCGGGTTCTTGACAATAACATGATGCCACATTTTGTCCATTGTCAAGAAATGTCGCTACAAGTTATATTTGAAGTTTTTTAACAGTCAGATATCAGTTTACTTGGAAGGAAGCAATGCATTTATTACTAAGAACAATTGATATTAATGCATCCAAGATTGGACAAGTGTAACAACACTTCTTCATAGTCAGCCTACGAATTTCTCAGCCGAATCTCATACACCGAATCAAGTTTTGTTCAGTAACTGAAGTTCCATCCAAGCCATGGCTTAGGTATATGTAGAACATTTCCAGGTGTCCTTATCTGAGGACCAATCTTCAGAGATAAGGAACAGAAAAGTTAGTCTAATGTTCAAGTCTGTGACTTCATCAAATATGAATGGCTACACATTATAAACCAAAGACATATATAATCTTTTTTGTAGGTATATGTGTTTTTGCAATGTAAGAGTGGCGCGCAAAGCGAAACCGGCGAAGATAATCCAGAATAATTTCACTTTGTTCAGTTTCGAATAAATACACTTGGGAAAATCAATCACTTTTCCACACAGCTAAGAATTAAACAGTAGTGTTTACTAGGCTCTTTTTCCTTGAGGTTACAAGCAGTAGGGGAGAATGAAAATTTTTAATTCAAAACCAGCCTGAAAATGGATGGATACGGTTAGGCTAAATTGCCCTAGACTCAACACTGCTGGTATGAGACATACTACTGTACATATGGTTATATTTGGTTATGGAGTTCCTGGTGTGTTCTATGACTGTATGCAGTCACGGGGGGATAAATAAGACCGTAGCCTGCCGGAAATTTGTCGTTAAATCGTAGCTGCAATGTTTAGAAAATAAAATGCAATTTCCGTTAGTACATCTTCGGACCAACAATTATCAAACCTATCCTTAAACAATTAGACAGATAATGATATTAAGTCGTTTAGAAATTTAAATCAAAGCGAAAATAGATTATGAAACATATTGAGTACAAAATACAGTTCTGGCAATCAGAAGAAAAAAGTGAAAGAGAGATATTATATGGTTTAATCCACTTCCTATCAAGAATATAAAAATGTCTATAGTTTTATATTCCTTAAATTAATCAAGAACAATTTCTTCAGAGAAAATTAATTGTTTACAGCATTCAAATAGGTGCAATATAAGTATTACTCTTAGTTTTATAGATGTTTTAATTTTTTTTTAAATAGCATATACTTTCTGGATAGCTCTCCTAAGGTTCCATTTCATAATATTTTGAGAACTTCTATGTAATCTAAAGAAACCAGTTTCCCATTGTCTTCACCAAGGTTTTGTTTTTTCTTTGATTGATTCCATGTAAGACTTTCTTTCCTATTATTTCACGCATACCTGAGGAACAAGAGCTATAATTTTCATGTTGCTCAAATGTGAACGTAGCAGACTAGGATGAAATCTGTAATCGGCTTGTCGATTTGTCTTGCAACGACTATAGCCACCACTCTATATATATATATATATATATATATACATGCAAAAATGTATGCCAATGAAAAACAAATCCATGAAAATGAAAATATTAATGCGCAGTAAAAACAATATGTAGAAATTATTAATGAATGAATGAAAAAAATAGTTGTAGTGAGAGAAATAAGAAATATATTTAATTCGACAATAAATGCGATCGACAGAGGCAATTCTAGAGAACATCGAACACGAGGAAAGCAATCTTCTTTTAAATATCGAGAGATAATGAAGTAATAATTAATAATAGAGTAAAATAATTAACCTAAATTATACATGGATCTGAACTCAGTGAATGCTAAGCTCGGATTTATGATTGAAATCTCTTAGAACATAGTTCAAGTAATAGACATAACGTCTCCCGGAAATCAGAGTTCAAATTCATTTATAAATTAATTCACAATTCGTATATATATATATATATATATATATATATATATATATATATATATATATATATATATATATATATATATATAGAGAGAGAGAGAGAGAGAGAGAGAGATGAATATGAATATGACCGATTGCCTCGGTTGTAAATGGTTACGAAACTATTAGGAAAAATTTAATTAAAGGTGATTTATTCTAGAATGGATGTGTTAGGGTATTGCCAGCTATAACGATTTCAACCCCTCCCTCGACACGTTTTTAGGAAAAAACGTTTCATTTTCGGACGAATTATTTTATTTGTTTTAATATAGTAACTATTAAACTGAGGTATCTTGAAGTACCCGAGTAGTGGCTAACACCTCTACACACGTATAAGCAAATAATTTGACTCGTTTCAAGATCAGAAGGACATAAAGTGAATCAAGAATGATGTTTAAATACGTATGTAGCTACTTTTTACATTAAATTTTTCGACGTGTTTATTCGTATGGGTCTGGGAAAGACACTTTTCTGCAAAAACGTATATATAAGGCTACATCAGGGAAGGGGTTAATATTTTGATACTCCAGATATAGAATCGATTTAAAATCAAATACATATATGAGTATGAAAGAAAACAGCCTTCTGCTACGAATACAGCCATTATTTTTTGACCAAGTTCGGTGATTAAAATATGTATATGCCTCCCCAACCTAAACTGTGGTAACAACGCCACGTAAAATCATTTTGAGAATGGCTGAAAGATTAGCCTAAAATTTCAGATTTATACATAAATTATGCCTAAAATGAAATCTCTTGTACTAGACAAATGATAGCACAAGAAAAACTTAACCGATGCTCGATATCCATCATTTCACGGAATCATGTGTTAGAAAGTGAAAATCTCTCTCTCTCTCTCTGTATGTATATATATATATATATATATATATATATATATATATATATATATATATATATATATATATATACGGCTACGCCAGGAAGGGGTTAACAATTTCATTCATATTCCTAATAGTCTTAGTGATTGGTGTAACTTGTGTTTAGAAGAATAAATTGGAATAATAAAAGTAATGTATTGAATCAAAGGAAAGAATTAGTTTTAAAATGTCGACATAGAGGCAGATTTAAACTTCTATAATATAGTGTTTTTTTTTTTAATATTCTTATTGCATTTTAATTCATTAACTCTTCCCATGTTGAATGTATAAATATTGATTGAGAAAGGAACTGATATTTTTTTTTTACAGATCAGGAATAAATATTACCATGACTACATACTAATGTGATCAATTTTCTCGATTTCACCTTAGACTTGAATAACGGTTATTAAAAACCATATATCAGTAAAAATGTCAGTAAAGAATCAAACCATTATCGTAAAATTCTAAATGATTTACAGGAATCAGTCCGCGCTATATTATCTACCAAATCTAGCAATAAGAAAATATTTGACAATAATAAATTAAATACACTATTTATATTATTCGGACTATTGTCTTCATCTTTGTTGCCATATTTATTACAACGTCTCGGCCGTTGTATGCTCCGGCCTTCTTCAGGTAGTTGGAATGTCAAAATGAACCCTTTATGTCGCTCACTGGGGTAGACTGTTCTAGTTCACGTTCCATGTTTAATTGATGTCAGTTATAAATTTTCTCCTCTTAATTCACCTCTCCAATTCTTCACTGCCTTAACCGGGTATTGAACTCACACCCTTGGGATCCTGTCACTGCGTCTAACTAACGCCTTTATCCACAATTCCATGTGTCCTTGAAGATTGTTAGATCAACTGACAGGACCCAAAGAGTGTGAGTTCAATACCCGGTTAAGGCAGTGGAGAACTTTCAGAATGTTGTTCTAATCTTTACTGTCATATTCAAGGGGTTTCGGCAGTTGTACGCTCTGGCCTTCTTCAGATGATATATGTTATTAATTTGTTTAAACGGATAACGTTATGTGTTTACTCAGTAAAAAATTTGAAACCAAGAGATATTACGCTGCAGCTACTCATATCAATATTTCATAAGAAGCTATAAAATGTTTTTTTTTTTGTGTGTGTGTGTGTGTGAACATGTAATATAGTAGAGGAGTAAGCGACTAGCACGTTATCCTGATTTAGTAAGTAAATCTGACAATACAGTTGCAGGCGTTAATAATTACCGAGAAACAGTAAAGTACTTTTTAGTAATAAATCAATTTGAACGAAATGAGACCAACACGCAGTATTCATTTGGGCCTGTTAGAGAAACCATTGCTCCTCGCGATGGACTGATACTTACTGAAGCAAGAAGAAAAAACAAAAAGAAAAATAAATAAATAAGAAAGGCTTTTTAGCGAAAGTATTCCCTAGCCTTTTATCAAATTAGACCAGCACAACTTCTGGTACGGAGTAAAAGCAAGCTGAAGGTTGTTTTTCAAAAGAAAAAAACGATTGGAAAATCGAAAAGTGAAACGCGATAAAACGGAACAAATACGCAGAACGGTTGCCATAATTTGATTATTGTCAACGCTGGTGTACTGCTTTTGATAGGTATGTAATTGAGCGACTGTCAGACCAGTACTGTCATCACAATGAAGAAATCTCTATTTTGAATTTAAGTGCCTTGTCGTTTTTTGATTTCCTGATTATAGACCCTTTCACACGTACATAAAGGAAATACACTCACGCACACGCATGTATCTATATGCATGTATGGGCACCTCGGCGTGGTGTAATCGTTAGCAACTTTGTCTTGCATAAACGGTTACGACTGAATAGTGAGTTCGACCCTCACTGGGTGTCCCATAGTTTCGGCCTTGGGCCACATCTAAGCTACGCCTCGAAAATCAATATATATATATATATATATATATATATATATATATATATATATATATATATATATATGAATATAAGAAATATAGTCTTAAGGTGTGCTATATTTAAGGGATAAAGTGCTCAATATCAGAGATAGAGCGTGTAAATATAAAAGTGAACATAGATGTCAACACTTAGAGGCGACAGTCTGTTTCATGTTATGCAATCCTCAGGCCCTGATAGCATGAAACAGACTGTCGCCTCTAAGTGTTGACTTCTATGTTCACTTATATATATATATATATATATATATAGTGGTCTGAGGATTGCGTCTAGACTGTAAGTGTTGATTCTAAGTGTTTACTAAAATGTTCCCTTTTATGTTAACACACACGCTCTATCTCTGATATTGAGCACTTTATCCCATAAATATAGCACACATTAACACTTTCTTTCTTCATATATATATATATATATATATATATGTGTGTGTGTGTGTATGTGTGATGTTTCCAGTAATGTGATTGTGAGACTGCTATTCTAGCAGTTTTTTTCAGTTGTTGGTTATATATAAATGAGTGTTAAATTGAGTTCGGTCATTACAAAAATAGATTTTTAAAAAATATTTTCATTTGCTATGTCCAACCGCTTCCCGGTTTATGCACTTCACTAGACGCTTCTACTTTAAGGAGAGACATGAAACAATATTCCGCCGAACTTTCAGAAAACATTTCAATTGATAACTCATGGGATTATAGAACACAATATAGTTTATTGATTAAGGTTCTTAAATTGTACGAATGATTTGTCAGTACGATAGGAAATAGAAATGTACTCTTCACATCTTCCGAACGTGAGACTCTTTAGAAAATCAGAGATGGTCTGTTGAATTGCTGACTTTCTTAACAGATCATATATAAACATATCCTTCTCTTAAAAAAATTAGACACCCGCCATGCTGTGATAAATATATACACAGTTCTAATTACATGAATAAAATTAAAATTGGTTAGCCTGTTATTTTTTTCTAAACTTAATAATACGGTAAATGTTGTAGGTCTATCATGATTAGGTTGTCATACATACCTTTTTTATTATTTTTACTAAAGCTTCAGTCGCTAAAACGATAAAGAGTCACTGAAGAAAGAGGAGTAATGAATGACATTACTGAATAGACGCAAGAGGAGAATATGAAGTTATGTTGGATAGATATACGTTGTCCCTGCACTTAAAGAGATTTAGTGATATAGAAACATCATCTAAGGAGTCTGTAACTCAAACTAGGGGTTATCGTGAATAACCTTTTGAGTGGGACTTCTTTCTAACCAGCGGAAGACGAAGGTAGTACGGATGTTTCGCTGTAAATGTCCGAACAACTAGATATGAGGATTGTAGCTCTTGTGAATATTTCCCATAGAAATAGGGACATGCCTCCGGTGTTTAATCTGCACGGTGGACCATAATTAGTCAATCACAAGGACGAGTTAACATTTTTGAGGTCTATACGGAATGGAGAGTAAGGAGTAGAGAGCTCAAATATAGAAATGAGAGTAACGTTCCAGTTTTTGATCCGAGTTGACACTTGTAAATATAGAAGTATTGGCAAGAATAGACACGTACTTTTCTAGCCCGAAACAAGGAAGCAACTATTTTCTAGCGACCTTAGCGATGTATCGTATACATGAGCTCAACTTGAGTTGTAAAGGAGACTTGTGTTCAAGTAGATGCTCAGTGCAAAGAGTCTATTTGTGAGTAAAATTGCTCAGCATATGTGGCAACAGATGTTGTTTCCCGATATCAATTAACACTAGATCTGACCCCAATCCAGACACAATAATCTCCATTGGCAGTGTAGCATCAACCAACACATTCCACTTCCTTGAGTCTTCTGACATGGTCTTCTGCCTTGCGTCAATCACATTTTTTTTCAGGATGGCAATCATTTGCAGGTCTATCGAGGGTATACTAACACTTCTAGCAGCTCTCTGCCATGACCTCCAGAACAAATTTATGCCTGAATGTGTACTAGCTGTTCTGTAGCGCCTTCGGGCAGGAAGACTTTGTGACGCAGGTATGTATAAGCACCACACAACCGACAGACGGGTGAATCCTGCACTCCCCATCTCTTCAAATTTTCCGGTGATTCTGCCACATCAAATGCTGCCTGTATGAGAAACCAGACCAGCTGATCTGAACACACTCAGACAGTCAGCACTAAACGTCTCTCGTCCTCGAGCTTCCGAACCACTTGTTCCTGTAACTTGTGTTGCTCCTATCTACTGGCCTCTGACCAGAATCTCTGCCTCTCAACTAGACCAAGTCCCGCACGTCCCTTTCTTGTAACACCCTGAATTTCTTTTTGCTTTACCATCATTTCCACTGCTGACATCACATCCGACACTTATCACTTTCTTCCTGTCTTCATCTCCGGCATATTTTCCCGGATCACAGCTTCTCTACATTTACATAGCATGGACTGCAATCTCATCTTTGCCTTGTACACCTCCACTAAAGAAGTAATAGGTAACTGAAGGCCCCCTAAACTCTCATACCAAGCGACCACCGGCGATAGAATCCTTGCAACACTAAGCCACTTCCGTACGCATTTACCGACTTTCCTGTCAATTATCTCAACTCGAGACAGTACCACCTCTTATATAGTTAGCGACCACATTAGTCTCGGCATCAATCTAAAATGCATACACCAAACATTAAATTTCCCGGGAAGCTCACATTGGTCTATTCTTCGCAGACCTACCTCCGCTTGTCGCTGGATTTCAATCCCACGGTGATGAGCTTTTAATACCTCTTTGGACATCGTCACAAAATTTAATGACTCCTAATGACAATGAAGCCAATACAGTACACAACCCTGTTAAAATAGAACACTTTTGAAGCAATTTGGAATATTTTAGAATTTATTTGTAACTAAACTTTGTATTTGGTTAAGAATTGTGTAATTTATATTATTTTGCTTGTAACTCAGATATTATTATGTTTTTTCGGTTACTGGTAATGATTTCAAAACTAACCTGCTTATTTTCTTTCATCAGATAAAATAAAAATTGATATAACTACTAGAATGCGGTTAGTGCCATTCTTAAAATCATTAAAAAATTCTGTGTGATAAATAGCCCAAAGCCTCACGATAAGCAAGTCCAGTATTGGACACATTTGAAAAGATAGGCGCTATTCGTTTACGATAAGGTTTTGAGAAATGGAAGTTGTGGAATAAAAACGACCCAAAGAGATGGAACACTGCTGCTCGGAGACAGTATTAATACCTCGAGGAAGAGTAACATCGGCCTGGAAGCAGATTTAGTGGAATCCGCAGTGACCATATCTGACTAAATTGTCATGAGATGGATACTTGAAATGGAGCGACCAGACAGAAAACCACATAAAAACAGCCTTCGGCAGGAAGAAGAAAGGAAAAAACGATTTTAATGGACAAAATCACGTAAATATTGGAAGGTGAAAGACTGTAAAAAAAGTTGTTCTCCGAAAAAATGCAGTTTGAAATCAAAGGACCTCAATCCCGCTTTTTACGGAGAAGCAATGATGAACCCATAAAAGATGACCATATTTAGCACAAAATATGAAGATTTTACCCAGATGGAGATATTGTGTTTCTCTAAGATAATGCCACCTGCCGCACAATGAAAAAATGCAGAGACTCTTTCAAAATAAGGGTGTAAAAATGATGGAATATCCAGGAAATTGCCCTGACCCGAATCCCATTGAAAACTAGTGGAGTATTGTGAAACAACGACTGATAAAACACTTATGTACCACCCTGGAGTTGATAATATTTTCAAACATTCAGATATGGTATCTAAATAAAGAATTGGGCAACAACCTGACTGAATCTATGCCAAAAGTGTCCAAGTTGAGGTGGACATATAAAATACTTATTTGTGACATTTTAGAACATTTATGTAAAGTGTTTTGGACAAAATAAACATAATTTGAGTATATGTCATTTTTCTATTTCATTGAAGTCACTGTCCCAATTTATTCGAATAAGTATTGTAGATATGATTATGTATTGAAAGAAAATCGCTCCGAACACATTGACAGTTTTAGCTACAACCAGAAAATAATCCAAACAGAACATGTACTAATTAATGCCATTACCTGTATCCTTCTAATTTCCTTTACACAACAGGCAGATAAATAGTCGATTGTAAAACAATTAGGTTACAAATATAATGTACCGTGTTAAAAATGATATTTTTTCTCTACTCCCAGAAATAATGTGTTGATGAAACACCTTGCTGAAACTCGTTCGTAATGGATTCCTCGTAAATTGAATAAGCACGATAGAAAGTAAATATGAAACACTGCCTAAATATATATCAGATTCAAATGCAGTCGCAAATCTTATCTGTTAAAACTTTCCCTACTTTATATACAGTGCATGAAAACATTCGAATGAGTTAAAGAATATTAGACCCTCTAACAGGCGATATAATCACATGCATAGACAAATTGCAATTCATAAATCAACCCGTCTATTCTCAAGGTCCTTTTTACTCCATTTCACCAGCAAATAAGAAAGCAATACTAGATTGTTGCAGAAAACTTTTCTCTCATTGGCCTAGAATTGCCTTTTACAGAATGCGTTTTCCTGAGGTTTTGTTGTCCTTCTTTGTGTTGCCACTACATAAACGTTACCGATATTTATCTTGGCACAATTTTCCCCACAACGTTGATGAAAATCCTTGAACTTATCAATTACAAGGAATCTACTTATGCAGAAAACATATTCCCCGACAGATTAAAAACGAATTAACCCTATGAGCCCCTGAATACCGCTTTACCGGTGTGTAGAGAAAAATGATAATTCCCAGACATCGGTTGAACAGTGGTAGAGAGAAATGACTTAATGCCAAGCTACCGGTTGAACGGTGGGTAAACTCTTGTAAATATTTTTATATCTACCGTAAAAAATGACATACCAATTATTTGCGAATTTTGACTCAGAAGCTCAGACAGAAAGTCTAAAATTTTTCAGGAACGTAGAGCTCAAAAGTTTAAGGCATCAATTCTTTCACAATAATCACAAGATTTTCAGGGATAATCATTTATTTATTACTGTATATTCTGTGGTAATTAGCTCCTATATTTACTATATATCTGCATTCTTTATTTATAATTTCATCTAAGACAAAGACGAAAATATTGAGAATCCAGTAAGTTTTGAACTAACAAAATTAGGAAAGGGATATAAAATAGAATCGCTAACAACTATCTATTGTTTCCGTTTCTAAAGATCCTTTTATCTTTGTCTCACATATTGGCTGTCAAATGCATCGAATTTATAAAATCTAACATCTTATTGTCTTATTATTAAGACGTAGAATATATCAACTGTAACCCCTGTACATCGGGAAAACCCGACGCGGAGAGCGATCACTTTCTGTGTGGATGCTGACAGATTCTGGCATGATCGGTCAAGTTTTGGCAGCATTACAGGTTGTCCCTACATTCAATAAACATTGCCAAAATGCATATTTTCAAGAAATGAAATTTTCAACAGCATTTTATTGTATTAGAATATTAAGAAACAACATATTCAATATGATTTCCATTTTTATTGAGAGAATAAAAATATAATAATATTCAATATTATTTCACATAATATATTGATGAGCTTTGAAAGATTTATATGAACTCGATGCAAGAACTCTTCATTGCTGTCAATCTTTGTACATTCCCTCTTTTCACTATTTACATTAATCGGACTATTGTTCTCATCATTGTCGCCATATTTATTACAAATTTTCGGTCATTGTACGCTCCGGCCTTCATCAGGTGGTTGGAATGTCGAACTGAACCCTTTATCTCGCTCACTGGGGTAGACAGTTCGAGTTCTCCGTGCCATGTTTAATGGATGTCAGTTATCAATTATCTCCTGTTAATTCACCTCTCCAAGTTCACCACTGCCTAAACTGAGTATTGAACTATTTGAGTACTGTCACCGGATCAAATTAATGCCTTTATCCAGTGTGCCATATCTCCTTGACTTCGGTTTAGGCAGTGGAGAACTTGGAGAGGGGAATTAACAGGAGATAAGTGATAACTGATATCTATTATACATGGCACATGGACCTAGAACAGTCTACCCCAATGAGCGAGATAAAGGGATCAGTTCGACATTCCAACTACCCGAAGAAGGCCGGAGAGTACAACGGCAGAAACGTTGTGATAAATATGGCGACAAAGATAAGGACATTAGTCCGAATAATGTAAATGGTGTGAATAATACCTCATCTTAGATATATAGACACATTCCCTCTAAATTCGATCTATCATGTGTGTTGCATCTGTGATTTTCATTGAGTACACCTTCTACTTTAGCATACACCAGAATAAGAAATCAATTCTTTCTTCATCACCCACAAAGCCAAATATGCAAATCCAAATATATATAATCTGTGGAGGTAAGAAAATAGAGTCAACTAGCTTAAAAGACGCCCTATCGAGCTGCATTTACATCAGTTCCTGCGCGCTGCTCTCAATTGGACTTTTGTCTTGTTGAAGAGTTTGCGAGTCCTTAAGTCTTTGCATATTGTCAGTATTGGAAGCTCTTCCGGCTGCCATTTGATCTGGGCTTTCATTTCACAGGACATTCTTTTCCTTGCTGCTGCCTTGGCTCTTCTGATTGCAATCTGCTCCTCTGTTGACATGGATACTTTCTGCGATGCTTACTGCTGCCGCATTTGATAAACAACAATAAACTACATAAGAACTCAAAATCTTTCGCTGCATTTAAGTATGCATTAATATTTAAGCTTAACTTTTAAAAGTTCAACAATAACTCTCCTGTCCCACTTAATTTAACAACAATTTGATTTGCGTACGTTTTTATTTTCCATACAAACAATTATTTTTATTTATTGGTGACTTTCGCAGTTAATTTTGATTGTTCCCAAATTTATTACCAAGTTATAAAAAATGGTTATCATACAAAAAATTTCCTCGGAAAAAAACACGTAAATATTCGCCACAACCAATAGTAGCAATGGAAACTTGGGAATCCAAAATTTCTGTAAAATATGGTATAGAAAATTATAGTTTTGTCCCTATGATGGAAAAAGTATGACACACTGAAATTGACATTTATTATATAGAAAACGGAGATGAACTATTGAGAGTTATGTCCCTTTGATTGAAAAAGCTTTACAAGTTGACACACTGATATTGGCATGTCTTATATAGAAGAAGATAAACTCTTGAGAGTTGTGCCCCTTCGAATGAAAAGTGTGTCACATTGACATTGGCATTTATTATATAGATGAGTTTTCAAACTTTTGGGACACTCTGTACACAAGTATAAACTCAAGCAGTGATTATCTGCAAAAACATATACGGGCATTATCTGTAGACTGAAATATAGATTCGCCATTAAATAATCAAAAAGGAGTCGCTATGTCTTAAAATGTACAAACTCAAATGAAAGCTAATATTTTCTTTGTTATTATTTAATATTTTTATTCACTCTATGAATTAATTACAAAATGATAATTATTTTCTAAACGAAAATGGCATACTACGTAAGAAGCAGAATATCGATGGTATAAGGCGGAAAGAATTTGGCAAAAACAGGACATATGGAAGACAAGAAGGACAGTATAAAATAACGAAAAACTTGCCGAACGAACTTGCGTAAATGGTTGGCAGAACTGCCACTAGGAGTGATAGCAAAAAGAATAAATTTACTTTGAGCTCCAAAAGACAGGAAGTTGTGTAGAGCCATGATCAAGTACGTCCTGAAGTGACACGGCGCATACACGAATGAATTAATATTTTGTATAACTAAAGAGGCTGCAAAATCTATGCGTTTTTTTCCTATTAAGTGCTCTTATTAGGTTTTCACATGTTAGTCTTAAAAGATATATTATAATGAAGTGGTGTCATATTTTTAATTCTTGGATTTTATGTGCTGTGATTCTCTTGTTCAAGGGAAATGCGAGCGCAGCTATTTCCCATTGCTAGCCAGTCTATTGACTCCGCCAGATAATAAGATTTAGGCTTTCTGCTAGCGTTCAGTTATTACGCGCTATTCTGTAACGTGTTAAAACCGCTCCGCATTCGTTAAGATGGCTGACATCTGTCAGGAATATTCGTGCATTATGCATTGCCTGAATCGCGAAAAGTCTGTTACCCAAGCTTGAAGAATTTTTCAAATATTCTAACGCACATACTTTATTTAAAAAAAAAAAAGTTTAATGTAATTTGAATATTTTTTTTAATGACTCGCACATTTTATGACCTGTCAAGTGTTGATTGTAAAAAAAAATGAAAATTATTTATAGCCACAATCATCGGCAAAAATCTGGGAAATGTAGACAAATACGGGATCTCATTCCTGATTATCATTGCCATGCACGTCTGCAATTGATCAGGTTTCAAGAATAAGTGGAATAAATTTATTAGTTTTGAAAATTTCCTTCCAGAAAACCTTAAGTCATATTCTGAAGTTTGATTGTTTTCGTTTGTTTTGTTTTTTCAGGATGAAAATGCTTATCTTCTCTCCCTCTCTCTCTATGTATATATATATATATATATATATAGAGAGAGAGAGAGTTACAGACAGACAGACAGAGAGACATTTCCATCCTGAAAAAACAAAACAAACTAAAACAATCAAATATATATATATATATATATATATGTGTGTGTGTGTGTGTGTGTGTGTGTGTGATAAATAATATACTTTAACGCACTTACTTTAATAAAGACGTATATTTTAAGATCAACTTAGGGAAATTTTTCACGAAGTCGGTCTTTTCAACTCCTAGCTTCGTAATTTTGGAAGCGTCTGCGATTTTACTAACAAAATTACTGCCCTACTACTGACTTGATTCATAAAACTTGTATTTTCTTTTATTTAAAGTATTTCACACCAAGCATAGGCTGCAATGACACGCGTATGTCAGTGGTTACAGAGATTGAAAGTAACTGAAAAGACTGGTTATATGGAAATTGCGGAAAGGATAAAATTTAGAACGGGAATCAAGGCATCAGAAGATGACAATTGACGTTGCATTTAAATTTTTGAAGATTGTAGTCATTAGGTAAGCAAGTAAGAGGAAGTGAATGCAACTGTCGGGAGGGCAGCAGATGAAACTGTTGTAGTAGAAGTAGTGGTTACATTTAACTAATTCGACAGTAAAAGAGTGGGATCGAGATTCCAAGCTAGTAGCATACTTGAATTCATAGTCAAGACACCAGGAAAAAATAGAGCGTCAACGCAGTTGCCATGAAAATATTTGTAAACAGAGGTAAGCCATATCACGTCCGTGAGAAAGTAACTGGAGTCGAGATGACAAGTCAGGACCGACTAAATAGCAGATACTTCTTTGGATTTTTTCGAGGACATAGAAATGATGAGCAGAGGGACCAGACCATATATGGCAACAATATTCAATGCATGAACGAATAGAAGATTTGTTGATGTGTAGTATGGACCCAGGCAAAAACATCCTTGTGTCACGCCACAGAGAGCCAAATTTCCTTGCAATAGATGCAGCTATTCATTCAATTTAGTTATCCATACTTTCCCTTAGAAGGGCCTTTACCATTCTTTCTGTGAATATATTCGATATTATTTTCATCTTCACATTTAAAAATTGTACGAACTTCTCAAGAAATAATATTATATATGTCTCCTCAAGCATCTACCGTTTTGTTAAGTCGTTTATATCCTGGTCGCTTTTCTTCACTTGATTGTTTCCCTTTAAATATTATTTTTCATTGGAGAACGTTATGTAAGGAGGCTGTGGCATGCACGTAAGGGGACGAAGTACGTGCATATTATGAAAATATGTAAGATAACGCTCGACTCTAGACCTGAAAATTAAGATTTTGGTAATCGGGGGAGCACCCACTCAGGAGTCTGATACACAGAGTAGCAGTTCTAAGAAATAAGATGTCTGAATCAGGATGCTGTAAACGGTGAATGAAGGGACGTTGGCGCATTAGATAAGCGGACCCGATTAAGTAACTGGAGAGACGAGTTCTTACATGCAGTCGAATTCATTACACTCACTCACGTGCATAATACGATTGGGAAAGATATGAATTCTTTTCTTCTTCCCCCCGCCAGCTATGGATAAGTAGTAGGACAGAATTTGCTCTATAGCCTTGGATGGCAACCGGTCTAGAAGAAGAAAATTCAGAATCCAAAACAGGCCTGGAGAGCGTTGGGCTCTGTCAGATTATCTTTCCCAAGAAACAGCAATTCTACTTCGGCTGCAGTGCATGTGATCACGGGATGGGTGACAGGATTCGCGCTCGCGAGCGACAATCTGAATAGTGTGCACTAGCTGTACAAGCTTGAACTGCTGGACTTAAAAAAAAAAATCGTTTGAACTTTCTAAATGTGAATAGCACTAGAGCAGCGAGAGTGTTTATCGTTTCGTCTTTATGAAAGGAGCCGTAGGGCAGAAAATACTTAATCGTATCCAAAGCCGCTTTTGAAATCTGAAATTTATAAAAACTCGTTTTTTCCAATGACATTTATTATCAAATGCCAAAACATTTAATCCCTGTTAAAAGATCTCCTACGACTATACAAAATACATTGATTATTTCTATATGAAGCAAGAATTTCCAATGTTTTGATTGTAATGCGCACGAAAAGAGATATGGCAGAGTTACGTGTTTTTGATTTAGTATTAAAGAAATCTATTTTTGACCCTAGTGCATATACGAACGCACATGCGCACTTGCGAAAACACAAAAAACAGAACAAACGAAATAATATTTATGTGAAACGGGTACTATCTCAGAAGTTAAGAAATGTCAAACTTGGTCAGTACATAGATGGGTAACCGCTTGGGAAAATCAGGTACTATAAGCTTGGACGTAATAGTGGTGTAATGAATAATGACTCGGAATTCTTAATTGGAGAGTCGAGTTCTAATTCCCGTTGGGTTCGTTATATTCTCGTGTGGGTGAAAATACCCTTGGGTAAGGTATGAACCCACATCTTCCCCCCCACCACAGAAATGAGCTGTATCAATAAAATCTTATTATCTACCCCCAAAATTACAATCTGATATAATTCTATGTTTAAATAACCTTCAAAAGTTCTGACAAGCCGTAGAAAACGAACCATCCAAGCAAATGTATCATAGTGAAAATAAGAATAATTATCGTAAAGAAAATCATGTTCCTTTCCATTTTACAGATGCTGGCAATATGTTAATCGAACAAAAAAGGATATATATATATATATATATATATATATATATATATATATATATATATATATATATTTTTTTTTGGGCTGTTACGAAAAAGGATCAATTTGGAGATATTATTATAAATCCAGTATCTATACTAGGAGCAAACCGCCTGCATTCAAACGATTTCAGTAACTAAAAAAATACAGGACTTCCTAGAAAGTGTAGTATATGAAAGCGAGAAAATAAACAACCATGAACCCCATAAAAGACAGAAATTTCGTTCAATATCAAAAGAAACCCAGAATGCGAGCAACACATTTGCATTGTATTGATTGGTTCGTTTTTCTACGGTTATAAACCTTTTTTGCAGGCTATTTAAAGCCAGAAACTATTTTTAGACTATAAATATTATTGTATTCATACACGTCCTACTAATTAACTCAACGCTGGGGAGGGGAAAAGGTAGATTCATACTTTTCCCAAGTGTCTTTACTAATGGGTGAATGTAAAAACTCAACTGGAATTGAAACACGACTCAACGATTTTCAATCTTAAGCTTTTATACATTACGCCACCCATATATGCAAACTTACAGCACATATTATTGGGCACCTCGGCGTGGTGTAATGGTTAGCAAGCTTGTCTCGCTAGAACATATTACGACGAAGTCGTGAGTTCGATCCTCACTGGGTGCTCCGTACTTCCGGTCTTGTGCCACATCTAAGCAGCGCTTAGAAAGTCACAACAGCACATGTTATTTCCAGTCGGCCTATCTAGGTAATGATCAGGCTCGACGTTGCTTAACTTCAGTGATCGTACGAGAACCATGTGTTTCGACGTTATATTGTTGTAAGCCCTACAAATTGGAGATTCCAAAATCATGCAAGTAAAGAAGTGTAATTATCTGCGAAGTCTTTTAACAGACAATGAAAACTGTGCCACCAAAATCTGAACAAACATTGTAGTAGCGAAAGCAACATTCTAAAAAGGTAAGCCACGTGCTGAGAGAGGGAACAACTATTGTTAGTAACAAAAAAGGAAATAGATTACTCTGTGATATCAGTTCTCCCATATGGCAGTAAATTCTGATCAATCTCCCCAAAGATGAGAAAACTTGTGGAAAATAGAAATGTGGTTCTATAGAAGGCTACTGAGAATAACATGGATGGAAAGCTTTAGCAATGAGGGAGTTTAAAGAAAATGATAACAAAAGGAAACGTATGCTCACAATCGGGAAGAGACATGGAAGAGTAAGAAAGGTCATGAAAACTTGAGTTTTACATGGCATAATTAGGATCAAGAGAGATAGGCGAAGGCAGAAAGCTACCTACCTGATCAGCTTGGGTGAATGGATTTCGAAACGGTTAGTGGGGAACTTTAGCAAATAGAGGAAAACTGCTAAGGGCAATAAGTGATAGAAAGTTTTGGAGACCTATGATCGTCTATGTCCTGAAGAGACCCGGAACTTAATATTATTATTATATTTCCTTTGATTTCTGGTGTGTACTCATTTCTTTCCGGGTCCCTAACATTAAAAATGGCGTTATGGCATTTTCCAATGACCAATTAAAAAAAAAAAACACGTATTTTACATAGATGAAGCCCTTCGTAAGATATGAGCTGTACTCGTTAGAACAGTTTTTTTTAGGTCTTTACGGCCTGAACTTCCAGGAATCCCATCAATGAGTCTACTGGAATCTTTTCCAACGAATCCTAGGCTCCAAATAAAAGAGAGATTGTTGATTTTCCCATTTGTCACATTATGAGGATAATAATAATAATAATAATAAGAAGAAGAAGAAGAAGAAGAAGAAGTTTGATAGAATCAACATAGGCTTTTCCTAAAACCGGCAAAATGTGTGTTTTCCCCCTTTCAGATTAACAGTTCTTTATGATATGGAAGAAATCTGTTCCTTATCTTTTTCGAAACTTAATGATCAAAATTATGGTGATGATCGAAAATGTAGATCATTCGGCTCTCTTGTCTAATTAACGTAATTATTTCTATATAATACGCATCCCCCAAACTAGATTTATGCGTAAAAGTTAGTAGGGTTTATCTTATGATAGACATATAAATAAGAGAATTCCTTCCGGTCATACGCGACACCATATCCAGGAAGCAATGATCAAAAGAAATTTATATTTATGTTTGAAACAATCTAATTTGTGGGAAAGAGATGCAATCACTAGCGGAACACTGCATATCGTTAAATATATATATATACAATTACCGAGAAAATTCGTACGAAATTTGGTTTACGGTAAACGGCGGCTTACTGCGTCTATCCAGGGAAGCTAAGAGCGGAATCCTGTCCTCACTGATTTCTGATGCCATTAAATGGTAGAATATTTTGATTTTTTTATAAGTCGGGGCGTCAGTAAAACTAAAGAAAACTTCTTCCTAAGCGAATACAGAGAAATTACTACGGGTAGGTGTGTTTATTAAATAGTTTCGTTACACCTTATGTGATTTCATCTTAGCCGAAAGCTGGTTGCCTTTGTATGAATATGTCAGTCAGCTGGAAAAATTTTTGTTTTCAAACATAATGAAAATGGTCAGAATTTCCATTTTTATTCTGTACAAATAAGACATAATGTTTAAAGACCTGTAAATTTGTTAAAAATTATCTCTTACAAATTCTAAAAAATCATTTCATGTTTTCATAAGAGATGATTTTTTTTTTAAATGACATGGCCCAGAGCTCTATGCATATGCGTAATTTACATGGATAATAGGGTTACTCCCATTTTTTAAAAGGAAATAATTTCCATGTTTGGTTTGATTTGGTATATTTTATTTTACGGCATATCAACCTCATTTAATACCGAGATTTTTAAAATGGTTCTTAAGAATAGAATATGTCATTTTTTTAAAAATGTATTTCTTGTATTTTTACTATAAAAATTAATACTTATATTTTCATGGTGATTTGAACAGAGTTTGAGGATTAAATATTTTGCCCATAGCTAGGGCCCAAACTGGTGCTACTACCCCGGGTCAGTGTAACCTGGGAACAACAGCAATTAAGAGCTGGATCCACGCTTCTCAAAACCTCTTGATTTTACTCCTTGCTGCCGGATATAGGTTATAAATCATACCCAGGACGAAGTAATTTAATGTTTTACGCATTGGGAAATATTGCATTTTTACTCAAGTATTTCTGATCTTAAACCCGTCTTCACTATAAATGATCCCGGCTTTGAAACTCTTTCATGGAAAAGCAAAAGCATTTTCAGTCTTTCAGGTACAATGTTTTACGAAACGGTCATTTTGTGATTCAATTATATGAAGCAAGGATTATATGTATAAAGATTTAGCATCATTTCAATTAAAAATTATTAATCATTCGGCCTAAGCAAAAGATTGCAGCTCTATTTGTTGAAAGTCAGGATCTGAATATTCTCAAATTAACGCATTTTTATCGAATTTGTGAGAGTTTACGCCACCTATTATAAAGACATCTGCTACACTTTCTTCGATTAAATGGCTTTGAAAAAATATTTTGGAACCAGGTCGGATGTGTTTTATAGAGAGGAATTAGTAACAGGTAGAAGCTGGCCGAATTTGGAAATCATGTCCGTCGAATCCAAGTTACATTAAATTTTGATTCTTCATGTGTGCACCAAATGAGAGTAGTTGCAATAAAAGAAACAACTAGTCAATCTAATTTCCCAGGGTAAGATCTTTTTTTTTTTTTTTTGTAACAATTCGCCTTTCAATCTAAATATTTACTCATTAAACTATTGTAGAGTAAATTTCAACTTAACACTATTTCGTAATCAAAATAATTATGTAAATCTCACCAAAGTCGAAATAAAACCATAACCCGAACCAAAAAAAAATTCCGTTTAGTTTAATACGTTTATCCCTGCGTAACACTTTACAGTGTCTTCAAAACATTGCATAATATTTTTCCTTCATATTTAGCAAGTAGCAATTAAGATTTTCAGAGTTAGATCTTTTCTGAATATTTCTCTCAAGTAATTAAAATGAATTTACTCTCTTAGTTGTATTAATTGTGGGAATTACAAGCAGTTGTCTTATTTTACTGAAAATAAAAAAAAAATAATTTGCATATTTGATCTTTTCAAACATAGTAATTTAATCCTTTTTATTTTTATATCGCTATTTATTCTATAAAATAAATAATGAGATAAACAAACAAATTTTATACCAACAAAAAACAGAATGAAATGATGAGATATCCTTAAGATATAAAATGTGGTGTTTGAAATCCCCACAGTGCTAATGTTGTGATTTCCTTCTGCATTAACAGAGAGGTGATACAGTCTTTGATACCGCTACAATTTCTCTGATGTTAATTTCTTATAAGAAATCTATTTTTGTATCGACAATGATTGCATCGTCAAAAAGGGGTTTAGTTTGTGTTACACAAGAACGTAAAATTGAAACCTTTCACTATGACCAATATTCGTATGTTTATTTTCTTATATTTTGCGTATGTATTTACGTGTAATATTTGTCCAACTTCAGTTTTATCCTGTCAGTGTTTCTCAAAACATCTTCCCCTGCACCAAACTTTTGAGAACTATGACAGCCCAGATAAAAAGTTTTAATTAATGTTTTCATTATCAAATTATTTGTCATAGAAGAGAAGAATTTCGGGTTGATTTCTTCGTTTTTTTTTTGTTGTTGTTGTTTTCTTGTTGTTTTTTTTACGATTTATGAAACCTTTGCTGGTTATTTTAATTTAAGCCTATTTAGGATTGTTAGGATTTCCATTTTTCAGGTGGATATGACATTAAGAATTTTTTTGAAATTAACAATGATATTTCCAGACCAAGTTCTACTATTTAACGCATAGCCGTTGGAGGAGATCGAGGAATGTTGATTTTCAAGGAATATCGTTGCGAGATAATATTTATTCTTTTCCTTTATCGAGTTAAGATTATTATTAGAAGAGAACAAGAAATTTCACTCACTTATTTGAAAATTATAGATTAAATACACAATCTGTTTTCAGCTGGAAAATTGTGTTCATACCTTATATTCGTGCCTAATGTTTAAACATTATAACATCTTACTCAAATTTTTACCTCTGTTTCGCTTTTCTCTTTCCGAGAACACCCATTCTTATTGAATGTATTATTCGGATGGTGTGTGGACAAAACAGCTTGATATTCTTTCTCTGGAGCATATCTCACTTGATAATCTCGGACTCACATACATTTACTTCAAACCTTGTCACTTCCTCAACTGAAATAACACATCCAAAAATATCGTGCTGGTACGAAAGAAAATCTATCAGTATATAAAAATGGGATATATGTATTGAAATGCTCACAGTGAATGCTAATCAGATCAATATATATATATATATATATATATATATATATATATATATATATATATATATATATTTGTTCCATTACTTGTTAAGGATTTTTTTTTTCATTGTAAAAGAACTTTATATCTAGCCAGAAGTAACTTTTATACCTGTATATGTAAATTCCCCTACGTGATGAAACACTCAGTTCCAAAAATACATGGACATGCTATGTACACCTGAAGAAAATTGGCAAAAATAATAACTGAAAAATTCAGGGATTGTAACTTTCTTCATTTTTCGTGTTTCGTAAAAAATCGTTAATGCTAAAATATCACATCTGTAATAGACTTACTGAAATTTCACTAATAGCTGACCCAAACTCTTAAAGAGGATCTTTTGATATATTTGAATCTCGTATCTATTTTACTCTTCTCAGTATATTTTACCTCTAGATTGTAGAGTGGATTATCTTTCTTCTTGTTCATTCCGTTTCTACGATTATTTACTTTCTTGGATTCTATTAAGTCCTTCTGGGTTTTAATTCGTTTTATGGACTCGTAACAGGCTTACTCTTTTATGCTGCTTCCTGGATGGTCGCTGTATCTTGGTGCATAAAATATGACCTGATTGAAATTCCGTTGTTGAATAAATGCTGACGATTATAAACTGTTTATGCAAGCATTCTGGATAAAAAATAATAATATTTTATCATTGAGCTGGGGCGACTGCTACTAGATTTTATTTTGATTTGATTGATTTGCTTCTACAATTTATTACACTTTTTTTTAGGTTTTTCAGTCTGAAAATATTTTTAGGTTTTAAGAATGTATTTTTTTTTTTAGATATTAATGACTTAGGGATACACGTCTTACTAATTAACCCATAGCAGGGGAAGAAGACGTGGAGTTCAAATGTATTTACGCGGAAGCAAATATAACGAACATATCGGAAATTGGAAATCGGCCCTTCAATTAACATTTCCGAACAGTTATTGATTTTATCAAAGGTAAATCCATGTTACAGCACCTGGTATTCCCAAACGCTTTAATAGATTTTAGAAATTGAGTAAGCTAAAGAATTAAATAGGATCCTATAATTGCTGAAGACCAGAGCCGAATATCTAGCGGGAAAAAAATTTTTAATCAATCCCCCACCCCAAGCCAAACAATAATGCCACTAAGACGTATGAAGCTAATCGGAATGAAAGAGAATGAGAACAGGGAATCGGTAACCCTATCCTAAACAAGAAAAAAAGGAAGTCAAACAGCTTGACTTTCTTTCTCCGGAGTATACCTCCCTTGATAATTTCAAACCCACATACGTTTACTTCAAACTTCGTCACTTCCTCGATTGAAATAATACATATCGTGCTGGCACGAAAGAAAATTTATCAATATATAAAAAAATAGAATACATTTATTGCTATACTCAAAGGGTATGCTAATCAGATCAATATTTATATAAATTAATACACATACACGCAGACACACAAACACATACGCATATATATATATATATATATATATATATATATATATATATATATATATATATATATATATATATAAGTTGCATTTGTTTATTCCTTTCCTTGTTTGTTTGTTTTTACTTTTGATTGAAAAGAATCCTTATATCTTGCCAGAAGCAACTTAATATTTATACCTGTATATGTAAAAGTTCCTACGTCATGAAACACTCAGTTCACAAAATATATAAACATGCAAATGTACGCCTGAAGAAAGTTGGCAAAAATAATATCTGAAATGTTCTGGGATTATAATGTTCTTCATTTTTCGTGTTTCAGAAAAAAAAACGTTAATGCTAAAATATCACATTTGTAATGGACGTGTGGATATTTCACTAATAGCTGATCCAACTCTTAACGAAGATCTTTTGATATCTTTGGATCTCATATCTATTTTACTTTTCTCAATATGTTTTATCTTTACATTGTCGAGTAAATTATCTTTCTTCTTGTTCATTCTGTTTGTACGATTCTTTCGTTTCTTAGATTCTCTTCTAGGTTAAAAATTCGATTCTTGGACTCGTAATTGGCTTACTATTAGATGCCGCTTATGGAATGGTCGGTGTCTCTGGGTGCGTAAAATATGCCCTGAATGAAATGAGACTCCACTGGAGAACAATTACTGTTTACGCAATCATTCTAGATAATAAAAAAAAATAAAAAAAAAAAAAAAAAAACGGTTCAACTGCGATTGCTCCAAGGAATCGGTAACCCCATCCTAAACAAAAGGGATATAACTCTGCTCCTGTTCCAAAGAGCGGGGAGGTGTGTGAACTCAAAATCATACTATAATATGGAGCTTGAATCCTCCACTTCTGACACCTTTATTAAAAAAAGCCATAAATCACGACTCACAATCATCTCTCGTAATTTGTCGAGATTGATCGAAGAAAGATGAAAATGACGCCATCTAGGACATGGATTAGTTTGTTTGTTTTTTTTTTTTGTTTTTTTTTTAGCGGCATATCAATACCTCTATGTGTTACTTAATGTCGAAATCCAAGTATTCTATAGGCATTTTTTTAAGATAAAAAGACTTACATTTTTTAAGATAAAAGACTTACTAATTAATGCATAGCTGGTCGTAAAGAAGTGTTTTCATACATTCTCAAGTGTATTTTTGCATAAATGTACACAACGAACCTGACTGGAATTGGAACTCAGCTCTCCAATTATCAGTTAGACCAACCACACATCGAAGCTTACAGCACCTTGTATTCTTAAGCGGTCACCAATCAAGGCATTACCAGGCTCGACGTTGCTTAACCTCGAGGATCGTACGGGAACCGGTTTTAACGTGTTGAGGCCGTAAGCAGCAAGAGCATTGAAATGTCATGCTAAATTAAATGATCTTTCTTCTCCAAATTTATTTTAATGTGTATCATTGTGCATCGCTACATTAGAGAGAGAATATATACTTTAATAATCTATTATCATAATCAGTAATGTATCGCCAATTAGTTAATTAGTCGATGCCTTCTTCTAAGCATATGTTTCGGAATTGCTTTTATCTATTCTGCTTTTAATTGTCTGATGGACAGATCATTCCTTTCTTATTTCGAATTGTAATATTTTACGACAGCTACAATCTATATTCTCTTTCGCTTTGTTTATTAATTCAACATTCCACTCATGCACGAGATCAAAGCTAAAAGAATGTTATCCGAGCTTCTAACGATTATGAAATTTAACGATTAATAATTACTCATGCGTCGATGATCAAAAGTGACCAATTGTCTCCAATGGCCTGTCGACTATGACTCTCCGAACCAGATGCCAAGTCGATCAAAAAAGCTTATGCAAAGGGATTAACTCAATTAGAAGGCGTTGAGCAAAATTTTCAGAAAAAAATTCAAGTGAGCTGAAGTCGATCATTAATGCTTGTCTCTCAGTTTCATCGATCCAAAAAGCGCTCTCTTGCTCAGCAAAATCATTTGTTTCAATCAAATATTTGATGGCTTCTCCTCGGAGCTTTTTACCAAGTGAACTATCTCTCTCTCTATCTCTCTCTATCTCTCTCTCTCTGTACCTGTATCTGTCTCTATCTGTCTGTCTCTGCACTCTTATTCGTCTATATTTTTTGTTTCTACTGTTCCAATATTATGATCTTCCTCGTCTATTTCTTTCTATCTTTGTCCTTATCAAGCTAACTTTCTTCTCAATAGAATTTTTATATTTTTTTCGTCTCCGTTTGTAATTACTAGGCTTCGCTTAGTACAGTGCAATGCCAAATGCGTGGAGAAAAATGAGAAATTAGAAATAGACTGCACCAATCCTTGACATATACAGTTTCTTGTACTTGAACAATGAGCACACAAAATCATGACTGCAACCAATAACACTGGAACAATTGGAAATAAACGAACGAAACTGGCCACCGGCCAGCCACTAGTTATTGATTCTGTGTGTTTCGAGTTACTTTTTTTAAAAATATTCCTTGATAATAAGAGACAGTTATATTAATTTTACTTTTCAACTTTACCATTTTGTTGTGATTTATCTGATTTCTGCTCACCAAAATCAACATTGATAGGTATTATTCCATTTATTTCTTCTCTATGTATTTTCATTAACATTTATTCGGTCATTCTCGAAGCTCGATGGTTACAATGCGGAGAATATAAACCGATGTAGTGAGTTCAAACTCCGACGACTAAAGTTGAAAGATGGATCCTGAACTGGAATTAAGACACCTTACGTATACGTTGCACTTTGAAAAGTATGAGCCCACTTCTCCTATGCCCATTGGTGAAAATTAAGACACTTGAAACCCGGTCAGTTTTCTATAGTAATCTGTCCTTTTTGGAAAGCCAGGATCTGTCACCATTTCTGGCTCTGGTGATATTAAGTCCTATATCTACCCTTCTTACTTACATGCAAACTAAATTAATATCGAGCTTTTAGACACTCGTCCACAGTGGACATATATTTCCTTTTTTGATTCCCGAGAAAACAAGACCTATATTTAAATGTTTGCTTTCGTGCAATTCGGTCCACATTTTCACACATATGAAACCGTACACATATCGATATTTAAGTTTCTCCTGCAAGCCTGCCTATGCCTGCATCCTGTTTAAGACGCAACGCCACTGATCAGGATATTTTTAGGCACATGGAACAACCTCTTAATTGCTGGTGTTCCAATGTCCACCTTTACCGCGGGGTAGAATCTGTCGGTGCCCCAACTATGGATAAATGGTTAATCCCCGAAAGTGGTCAAAACACTAGGAAAGTATAAAAATAGTTTTTAATACCATCAATACTTTTTTGCGAAAAAATATTACCAGTAATACATTTTTTGAAAAAATAATACCAAAAATGCATTTTTGTAAAAAATTATTATCAGCAATAAATATCTTGTCAACATTAAATAATCTATTCAGGTTGATATACCGTAAAACAAAACAAAACAAAACAAACCGGCGTACGCTTAAGTTTTTTTTTTTTTTTTTTTTTACTCTCATATAAAATTGACCAATGTGACCCCTTTTGACTATTGAGGGAAACTAACATTTGTTTACCATAATGTTGACTCTCCTACGAACCGAACAACTGTCGATTATTTTTGACTGTCTTAGAAACAGGAACTATATATACTTTTGAATCTCGTTCAAACTTGTCTTCTGGCTAACTTTCTCAGACTTTTGCAAATTGGGTCTATATCTGCTGTATTTATTCAAGAACCAACTGCCCGCTAAAAGGGAAAACGAGGAGTTGCAATGAGACGGAAAAAAACTAAACTAGTGGTAGCTTATTATGAATGAATAGAAAATTGTTATCACCAATTTTGGCGGCACGAATTAATGGCACTACACAGTGAAGAAATCTAGTGTCAAACTGCCTGAAGAAATGAAAAAAGGGCACTCCTTTCCAAACCGGGCTTATTTCTAAGCTTTTCTTTTTATTTTTGTGTAAACAGGAAAAACGATAGTTTTTTGTGCTGAAAAGATTTGAGAGTCTTGTGGTCCACGAATAACCACTTCTCGCAACTCCCAAATAGAAAAAAAATGGCGGGGTTTTACGACTTACAAAGCATGACAGCCTGTGCAAGACCATCCTGCAGGGTACCGTAGAAATTGGAAGTAGGAGCGGACGCCAACGCTAAAACTGGTTGGACAATGCAAAACAATGAACAAATATAAATATACCAGAATTGCTGATGGCTGCCTTTGATAGACCGTTGCGCAGAAGATTCAATATGGCTTCTGCAATAGGATCCCGCCTACAGTTACAAAAATCAAGTGGATAATGGTGATGATGAAAAAGAAAAATGCCAGTCTTTGTGATTCTCCTGCAAATTGGAGATGTGCCTACCTTTCTCGCTTCCGTGAAAACATGTTCTATATCTGTCTTGTTGAATATTGGAAAAAAATGGGCTTAATTCTAATGCATTGATTCGTTCAAACCGAACTTATGTTGGCCATTTTGAATGTCGCGCAAAACTGGCATTTATCTACCTTTCGACAATCGTTCAAACCTGCCTTATAATTTAGTGACACTTCTGGAATTCCGGCCTATATTTAGCGTTTCGACTCGCCTGCACACCGGATTTATGACTCTATCTCTCACACTCGCTCTCTCTCATTCTCTCTCTTCCTCTCTTTCACTCTCTCGTTTGGCTTCAGTCTGGAGAGAACATGACTGACAACTATGTGAATTCCATAACATTGGATGGTTTCAATTTATGTTATTTTTTACTAACATTAACCCACTCAAAGTAGAATTACTGGATGAGGTTGTTGCATAAGCGTAATAGGAGTTGATGGATCTCTACATGAAAAGGTTAAGTTGGTCTTTATCGGGAGAATTCTTCTCGCGAGTAAGTTCGGAAAGTTCTTGGTTCTTCTGAAAATGCACTATTAGAACGTCCTTCTTACTAATGGAATGCGAAGGGAATAAGTCTACATTCGTCCCAGTGTATGTGGCACTGCGGGTCTTAGCGGTGAATTTCAGAGCCAGTGTAATAAAGACGTGTAGCTCGTCGGAACTTTTGTGAAGAAAATAGCGATGAATTATCGATAGTCTGACGATATTACATCTATGGAAAGGCGTTATAGCGTGGAAAATAATACATCACCCACAAAGCCATGTAACTCGACAGACATGTGGGGTATTGACAATCTCAGCCCAGATGTGGCAGCAATGATCCATTTTTGGTGTGATCTAACCGTTTTGAAATTAGAGCACAGCAGTAGAAGTAAGGTATTTTCTGGAAGGTTAAAGGACCAAAAATTCCAAGAACATCTTTAGCGATGGATCGTATACATAAGTACAGCTTGAGGTGTGGGGGGAGCTTCTGTGCCAATAGGCGCTTAAGGGTCCTTGAGAGAACAAGCATTCATCATGTTATGTGAATGTTCACAGTCTGACCAATAATGGTTCAGTTTTGGGGATATTGAATATTTCGAATCATATCTTCCCAGACTAAGTCGCCAGAGTTTGGTAAGAGGTGAGCTCAACTGCCAGACAAAGTTATGCGTCTGAAATACGAAGGTGAAGCTAGAGGTTCGATAAAAGTAAGGCTGGCGAAACATCGAAAATAAGTAATCAGGAGAGAGACAACGAAATCAGGCATAGAGGATTGTGTGTAAAGGGGCAAGTGTATTCAAAAAGCGGTACGGAGTCAAATATAAATAGTAGACAGGGAAGAACACAGGTGAATCAGATGTCTTAAGGAATCAATGCACATGCAAGCCTATAGGTACTTTACCAATAAGTCTAGCGTATAAATAGAATGCGATAAATAATGAATGAGACATGACAAAAAGTCGTCAACAACTGCAACGACAGTAGCAACAACAACAAGAATATTATATTTAACATTTAAAGATCTTGACTTTGTATTATCCTACTGGTCAGTAACATAGGGTATTAAGCTTTTGGTTTGAGTTTAATGATATATTCAGTATAGGCTTAAATACGGAGAAGAGTCGTGCCGAACAGACACAATGGAAACAATAACTGAATAGTAATAAACATGAATGAAGGGGGAAATCCTTAAAAATGAAAACGGAGTAAAACCCCTCTAACACGGTACATTAGATAAATGGCTCATTTCCAAATTTGCGGACCTTTCTCCAGATCGACAAGTATCTGAAGAATGCCGGAGTTCTCAACGGCTGAAACCTTGTAAGAACAACGAAAGAACTGTGATCAAAACATTTAGTTAATAGCACAAAACTTTTGATAAACGGCAACATGTAAGGCTCAGTTTTAACAATTATCACGTTTGTTTTAGCGATTTTTTAAATAATTTTGCAGAAGATAAATATATCGTTCACTGTGATAAGCGAAGTCATTAAGAAATTCAAGATAACACAAATAAAGAACAATATGTGCATATCCATTGCTTGTATGCATATATATATATATATATATATATATATATATATATATATATATATATATATATATACAGGGTATGAAATTTATTTCTTGTAATAACGAAAGCGTGTCGAATGATTAATGAATCAGATAAACTCATGTACCAGAATTTGTCGGAACATTTTCAGCTTCCGCCTTTTAAAAACGAAGACCACACGAGTAATTCGTTGCCAAGTAGTAGAGGAAGTTGGATGCTTTTATTTTATAATGCTACCGGAAATATTTTAAAGGCTTCTGGAGCGACGGGTAATCGGTAAGCTTTATGGGAAAATTGTGAGTTCGAAGCTGTATAAGAAATGATTTATTAATGAAATGCTATAAAGAAATCAAAAGGTTTTGAATGGTCCTGGCGA
>CAHIKZ030004872.1:150000-190000 GCA_903632075.3 Acanthosepion pharaonis | reverse complement strand
ACGCCAACGATGGCTTGGACATTTTCGATCGTGAAACTCTTCTCGCGAATAAACCCTTTGATCTCGACGATTACTGTCTGTCAATATTGAGCTTCTGCGCAACGTAGTTGAAGAAAATCCTAAGTAAACAGAACCAGATTTAGCAAGATCCACTTCGATCATAAATCACCTTCCTGAAATCGGGAAAGTGTCTACTCATGGTCAATATGTCCGTTATCATCTGAACGCTTCCCGCCTTAATCAAAGTATTGCACTCTGCACATCTTTGCAAAGTAGATTTGCGTTCGAATCTTTTCTGTTTCGAACCATCAACATAAATGCTACGTTGATTCGCTAGGATCAAATCCAGCAAACCCACTGAAAAAGTATAAATGATTCCGCAAGAATGATTACACGCCAAAATGTTACGTCTTGTGATTACCAGATTATGAAATTTGCCGCCTAACATTAAGTTTAAAAAAAAATATGAAGCAATTGATAGGATGATTGGAAGCAGTGCTTAAACATTTGCAAAAATGTCACACCATTTGTTTTTTCCAAATACTGTTTTGACCTTGCACGATTATAGAATGTCACATATTCTCCGAATCACACAGAAAAAGATCATGGTTCTAATGATTGATTTTTTTATATTCATCTTCCTTAATCTCCTGATATTCCTTCATCTGACTATCATCTTTCAGACCATTTTCAACATTTTAGAGGGATTTTTATTTAGAAACGGGTGTAAAATTGATACTGAATATTTCTTTGCATCTAAACTTGAATAATATTCGCCAATGAAAGGAAGGGTTATTTTATTTAAATAAATCATTTAAAACCAATGAAACATTATTTTAATTTACAATCTTCAAATGTGAAATAATTTAATTTCAAAACTAACAGAAGCACACACGCTCACGCAGGAGCTCACTAAGATTCAAAGAGATTGGGTAGGAAGAGAAAGAAAGAGAGATACACGCATATATGCACAAAGTATTACAGATAAAATTTAGTTGGTTTTCCATTATCTCGCTACTAGGGGTAATATATGCAGGCACAACATGCAGAATGATTGGAAAGAAAGAAAATGTATTTTTCTGAAATGTATCCTATTCTTTTTCCACCAACTGACGATTGCCTATGAAACTGGCATTATCGCGAAAAAGAAAGATCAACTAAAATTCATATATATATATATATATATATATATGTGTGTGTGTGTGTGTCTGTGTGTGTGTATGTGTGTGTGTGAAAAATATATAGAAAATAGGGAAAGACTCGTTAGGTAAATAATCCAAAGTTCTTTAGTATTTTTGTTATTATTTTTAAAAAAAATAGTGCTCGATACAAAAGTAGAGCATAAATATAATTGTTTATTCAAAAATATGATTCCAACACGCTACATAGGAGTTCTCATGTTTCAAAACAAGAGCCGAAAACTTCAATATAATTATTTGAATTAAATTGAATTAAAGTACTAAGCTCTGTTCCATCTTCAAGCGAAATGATTCCAAAAAAAATTCGCTTGAAGATGGAACAGAGCTTAGTACTTTAAAGGCAGACACTGAAAAGGGACTGCAGTAACTATTACTAATGGAAAGTGGGAAGAAATACTAATCATCCGCTATAAGAAGAGAGAATGTATGATCGTTAAGAAGAGCGACAATTCAAGATTCGAGACACGAATTATATAACGACAAAACCAGGCAAGTAGAAAAACTATATGGGAATTGTTATAACAGAACATGGAAAATGTTTCAAAGAATTGCGCAGGCTTGGAGCAATATCGAACGATAATTTCCATAGACTAAATATAGAGACAGGAAAACTTTATTAGAAAACAAAGAAGTGGGTCCTTAACTGGTATGTAATATCAATCCTCTTCTGTGGCAACAATTCTCGATAATTTCATTAACGATTAATAATATACTTGAAGCAAAAGGGTTGTTGTTCTACAGAAGGATGCTGAGAATGTCATGGAGTGAAAATAGGAGAAAACCGGAATTTTAAAGAAAATGTTTAAAAAAATAACATTTGTACTTATAATGAGAACAAGACATGAACTTCATGAGACATAGAATGAGAAAATCTCACTTAGATAATTTGACACTCAAAAGATAATTTGATACCAAGAGTAGTAGCGAGATTCACCTAATAGCTTATATAAGAGAGATATACCTATATAGTTTATATAAGTGTATGGTAAAACATGTACTAGAAGGGCGAATATTATTTAAAGCTACAAAAAATAGGAAGTTGTGCAAAGCCATAACTCTCCATGTACTTAAGGGAAACCTCGCTTAAAATGTTCTGTCCTTTGGAAGACTTGGCTCAGCAAATTCTTTACACCTTATATTGATTCTGTAACGAACTTTACATATTACACTGTCCTTGATAATAGATTATAGCGATTTCCTCATCATTTGACATTGCATAATTTATCAATTCCCACATCAAATAGCATAGCGCATATCGCCCACGGCTGTGATAGAGGACTTCAGCATTAATCCTGTTTTAACAAACATAGATCCTGCAACCACCTGCGCTTCTTACACTTTCGCAAGCCCCACTAAACCAATCAATAACACCATTATCGCACAAAGCAGGAATCCCAGCAATCGATTCTTAAAAGGATAACATTGTAACTGATCCATCACCAATTAACACCAACCAGACAATCAGCGTCGGAAATCATCAAGTTGTAACTGTCAAGGATTTTCTAACTTACTCAGTTATTCTCACTGATTCCAATCATCTCTACAGAATTTCAGCATTTCTTGTTTTTACATTTCTGTGTTAAAAAGCAGGGCGGACTAAACTCTGTATCAATCGTTGGAAAAGATTAGAAAAGGACACCATTATATCTCTAAATTCAAATCTGTAGGGGGTCATGGCAGGACTTAATTGAACTATAACGATAGTCATTTATATAAATCACATTTGGGTTCTGTGTGTGTTGAAGAAATACAAATAGTAGGAGATTCACGGGTATTCATGCAGAAGATAAGAAATAAGAATCAGTATTCATGTCGAAACGGCTGTGACGTTATAAGAATTATTATAATAATTAAAAAATGCATTATTAATAATGAGCATTTAGATATTTTAAAATTTTTATTTAAGCTACGGTTTTAAATTTGATACTCTTCTTTTAAGATGGAAACCTATGATATAGCTTATCTTGAATAATAGAAAAACTATCCTTAAGCTCATATTTAAACATTTCATTTTTAAGGCAAGGTAAAAGAAACTGTAAGCGACCATGGCTCTTAATAACATCTTGTCTTTTGGTAATATAAGGCACTTTTTATTCTCTATGATCTATCTTTGGTCCTTATATACGCTACATTCACATAAACTCAGTAGGTAGGCTTTTCAGCGTTTCTTTCTAACCATTTTAAAATCAACAGGTCCTGAATGATAAATATACCAAGTTCAATTTATTTTTTATTATGGTACATAACTGTCAATAGTCTCTTTGTCTTTACTTTTAAAGTTCCGTTTAGTTCTCATTCAACTTACAACTTCCTCGATGCTAAGATGTTCTCTGCATGATTTTTTCAACATCGATTTGTAAAAAGAACTTCAACTTCAATCTCTTCTTCAACGGTAAGGACATTCTTCAGAATTTACTGCCATATAGAAGTGTATATATATATATATATATATATATATATATATATTAATATATATATATGTTATTCCACCACTTTTTATACAAGTGGACTCGCCCAGTGCTGCCGGTGAATACCCGGGAATGTGACAGTGAGGCAGTGTGAGAGTGAGAGTGTGAGGTAACCGCTTTGTAGGAGTCACAGTTGCGAGCACGTAGACTCAGAAGGAAGTCATACTTCGATACTGAATTTCCCAGACTGTATATATATTATTATTGCTACTAACCGCATTTCTGAATCTACTAACCGTATTACCAATTGTATTATTACGTCACTACATTTATTTGCTATATTTCATTCCTGCATTTGTCATTCATTTTGAGACCGGATTTCGTCCCGGAATCCACAACAATATATATATATATATATATATATATATATATATATATATATGAGAGAGAGAGCGGGAGGAGATAGAGCGATGGATAAATTGTCGTCTGAATTACGCAAAAATTAGAATAACGTTAACATTTTAAGAGCTGGTTGGTGTTAGTGAATGCTGCCGTAATCCTTGCCTTAAATTCATCTTTAGTGTTACAAAGAGTTTTGTCGGTCCCTTGCTCAACTGCGCCCCACACATAATAATCAATGGGGGTGCAGTTTGAGAAGATATGTGGCCAGATGAAACCGGTGATATGGACGCACAAATTGTCTGACAGCCATAACTATGTTGTATGGCACGATGGAGATTCCTGTTGGAAGAGATAGGGTCTTCAAGCATCCACCCTGCTAACCCAGGACAGCACTATGTTCTCAAGACACTTGCGGTAGGACTCTGCTTTGAATCTGAGACTCTCACCAGGAAATTTGGGATTTCTTTTCTTATCTACCACTATTCCCTCGTACCATTGTAATCACCCGTAGATTCATTCAACTCTTTCAGAACCCACTGCACTTACCTAAGATTGACACCAAATCACTTTTAAATATTCATATGGGATCTTCCGGGGAGAATGCCAAACAGTAAAGCATGCCATTTCCAAATATCTGGTGTAGTGAATTACATCATTGTGCTCCTCTTCTTACAGATGATGCCCAACTGAACCTACAATACTGTGCAGTCTTGTAAAATCAGAGACAAACAACGCGTATGAATGAAATTATAACGATAAAATGGCAACAATTTACCCATTTATATAGTGCCATAATTCAAAATCTGGTAAGACAAAAATAAGGCAGCAATACTCAATAAAGTGTTCCTTTAGATAAATATTGTTTAAATTTTAAACGGTTTATTATTGTTTAGGATGACGCATGTTTTGCCTGACCTTTCAACCACCTGATGAATATTCATGAACGTTCACAAATTTAAAATACCTTTATAAACCCAATGACAGCTTTGCACGTGCAACAAAATAAATCCTTCATTTGCCTCCATAAAGTGCCTCAGGGAGCGAAACACGTCGGCTAAGAAAAGTTTTTTTTCTCTTGTCTTTTTATTCATTTTGTTCCTTTACAGCTATAATCTATCTGAAAATGATTTACACACACACACACATATACATATATATATATATATATATATATATATATATATATATGTGTGTGTGTGTATATATATCACTTTATTTCTGGTCTCTTTGTTTCTAGCGAAATTGCCCTAATTGTTAATAGTACTTATGCTACACTGGAAATAACAAGATAGAATTTCTGAAGCAGCCACTTATTGAAGTAAAAACGGAACCCTATATCCGTTTACTCCTATGTACGTGGAATCTTTTCCCATTCGTAATACGAGTGAATGAACATGGCAACAAGTGCATAAAACAAAACCTAAAAAAAATTAATCGTAAATCAAAGACATTTTCTACCATCCAACCATTTCTTCGTTTTAGGCCTCACTTTCATTATCCGTCATTCTTGAACAAAATCCAAAATACTGTGTTGAAAAAAAGAAGATTATTTGTGCTTCTTGTTCATAACCATTCTTTGTTATATGGACTCGCACCTACATACGCAATACATACCCACCCTAGAATTACCAATATTAAAAAGCCACTATTCTCTGAGAATCAAATTTAGGAAAATGATAAAATAAAATAGTCCTTTGTTAGCATTAACTTCTTATATTAACTGGTCAGCGAAGACGGTTTAAATGTTGCGTCTGGCATAGTGAAAAAAAAATTCCACATTGTTTGGACAATTGTATGTCTTTATAATGACCTGATCAGTCAGAAGCTTTTTTTGTTTTGTTTTTTTCTATTTGTCATGGTCATATGATAAGAATGTTTAGTTTAAAACTTTTTTCATTATTAACTACGGATAACAAAAGCGTGTTTACTGATCATTGTCAATACGTTCATGTAAACTTGGGGATTATTACCATGTATCTTTTAGTGGTGGAAAATGCTACAGTATCTTGTAAATAAAACGACTCTAATATTCATCAATTTTGAACCAATTCCCTGATATAAAACTTGTTCTTTCATTGCGCAGTTTCCCTTCATAATCTGGCAGATCATGGCCCTCCACAACATCTTATGCTTTATAACACTTCGCTATTATTTTCCTATCCTTCTCAAACCTTATTCTGTATTCCATTTAACTAGGTTATTCGCTGATTTTCCTCTCTCTATCATATTTTCATTATGTCCTGTGAGCATCAAATTTTCCATTCCTACTTTCCTCAGGATGTATTCAACATTTAAATTGCCTTTTTATGATTCTATGTAGAAATGACATTACCCTTTTCTTTATTGGATGTTTACAGTGAGGCGATCTTGAGAGAATTACAACTCCGTGCAGATTAATTATTGGTGGACACAATTCTTAATAATATAAGATAAGCAGGTGACAGTGTTGATAGTAGACACAGAAACAGAAATCTAGTAACTCTTAGAGAATTTGGTAACAGAAGATGAGAAAATAAAATCAATTGTAAGAAGACAATGTATTGTTGTAAGCAAAAGGAACAGCACAAGATGCGTACTAAACAGATACAGAAACCAAAATCAAGCAGATACGAAAGTTTAGAAAGAAAATATGATGCTAAAATATGAATGTTCTTTGGACTAGTTATTTCGCTTTTCCAAAGCCTCTTCAGATTTTAGCGTCATATTTTCTTTCTAAATTTCAGAATCTAAGCAATGTTCAGCACTATTTTTGTTTCTAACGAAATTTACCTGAACTGTTATGCATTATTGGTCCTACTATAGGGCAGTGAAATCTTGACGAATACTTCAGAGAAGAAGTAACTGCAGAGAACAAAAATGTGGTTCTACAGAAGTGTGCTGAGGATACCATTGCCTGAACATGTCGTCAAAACAGTGAAACTTCAATAAAAATGGAATCAAAATGGATACTTATACTTAGAATTAAAAACAAACAACAGAAATTCCTATGGAATATAATGAGTAAACACGGTGTTATATACCGTAACTAATGTTACAATCCTCATATATACGTTGGGCACATTTGTAAGTGGAGGTAATATGCTGTCTAAGTAGCCACCACTCGCAGTGGTTTACCTAATTCACGCCGCTGTCGAGTATTCTATTTTGTTGATCTTATAAAGATTACCATTTCATTTCCAACCTCCGTTTTGGTTATTCCTCATCTAGTAACACACGGTTTAAAAATTTGATTCTCACAGAATATATTGTAATCAAAGTAAACAAATAACCAACCTAATGAGCATGTGTTGTGTTGGCAGAACAGGGAATAGGAGAGGTATAGCGAAAAGATAAATCTTATTACCGTTACAAAAGACAGGAAGTTGTGGACACACACGATTGTCTAAGTTTTAAATGAAGAATGAGAAACAATCTTGACCTTAACTGCAAGGCAAAATATGTATGAATAATAATCGAATTTTAGCTATAATTTTCAAAAGCACAACTCTAGGTCATCCATAACTTTCAAAGGCATAAATGTGGGATATGCATTATTAATTTAGTTTGATAAAGCCATGGCAACTTATTCCAAGATTCTATAGGTTGTGTCACAAATAGCTTGTAAATTATTCCCTTTTTGAAAGAATAGCGAAAGAAATTTTATTTTTATTTTGTACACCAGAACAGTTACCGAATTAGGCTTAACGCTAGAATATGTCCTCAGAGAAAAACGATACAGATTCTTACTCTCAAGTGAAATGCAAGTACGAAAGTTACCATTATATGTAATATCAGAAGACTGGATTAACGAGAGGAACAAGAGCGTAGTGAAGTTAAGTTTATGCGGCAGCCTAGCAGCTGAGGAAATATATAACATTCAAAACAAAAGGCTTTTCGGTCTCCGGTAATATTGAATACATTACTATGTCTGCTGCTCTGAACGCTGGTTCACTGTTGTGCTAGACAATTTGTCTCCCTTGTATCCATCTTACATATTCATAAGTCTACAATTTGTCCATTGCTGTTCCACTTAGCCCAGTATTTGGAGATTCTTGATAAAGGCCAAAGAGGAGCAGTAATATTATTGGTCCTGACTTGTTGTCTCGGTTACAGTGACTTTGCCAATCAATATAATGGCATCTAGACTTTATGAATTTAAACAAAGTACTAGATTAGCGGCAAGGTCTAATCAAACCACTGTTGAATTGGTTAGATGTAACCATAAGTCCTATGGTAACAGTTTCTTTTCTCGCACTTCTGGTTTGTGAAATTGTTTTCCAGCTCCATGCGTTCCAGCCAACTTTGATCTTCAAAATGTTAAATGCAAATTCAATCCGTATCTACTGTCTTCATGATGACTCTTCTGTTGTCCTCGTTACTTAATAATGTTTCTCTTTTTTCATAATCTTTCATACTCAGTAAGGCCTTGTGTCTTAGAAATTTTGCTTCTTTGCATCAGGTTATATCATTTAAAAGAAAATGCGTACAAAAACTAATTTAACCGGATATGTCTTATTACACACGCTTGCACTTAAAATATGTACACTTGTATAGAAAATAAGGGAACACAATATAGGTAATTTTTTATATGCCGTGTCCTTCGTTGCATAAGTGAAAATGGCTCTCGACATCTTTCTATTCTTTGCAAATCTGACCAATGTTTGCTATCTATCTATCTTTCGCTTCCACACCCTGTTCTGGCATCCGTTTATGCAAGCACCTTAGATGGATTAAAAGCTGTTTCGATCCCTTCACTGTGTAGTATGGGTGTAAAATGCTCTTCCCCCATTCGTAATATCATTCGGTAGAATCCCGTCTATGTTGCCTCAATTTCCTATTCATCTGAGAGGATTTTATCCATCATTGTTTGCCATAAAGAAGGATTGATATTGCATATCGGTTCAGCACATTTTTTTCTTTGTTTCTTTGCTTCTCATGAAATCTTCCTCACTCATTCGTCGAGAAATCGTTCGGAAGATTTCGTTGTTAAAAGAAATGATCGTCTTATGTCATCCAATAATTTTAGATATGAATATTTTGACAGCCAAACATCAGTAAAATAAAAGTTATTTTATATTAAGTTCAGTTTATATTAAGTTCAGTTTATGTTAAGTTCATTACAGTTATGGGATAATCACTGTGTACTTAGTTGACTTAACAAATGGGCACCTCCATGTGGTGTAATTGTTAGCAAGCTTGTCTCGCTAGAACAATTACGACTGAATAGTGAGTTCGATCCTCACTGGGTGCCCCATACTTTCGGCCTTGTGCCGCATCTGAGCTGCGCTTAGAAAATCTTTTTGGGCAACTCCAGGTGGTGTAATTGTTAGCAAGTTTGTCTCGCTAGAACAATTACGACTGAGTAGTGAGTTCGATCGTCACTGAGTGCCCCATACTTTCGGCCTTGTGCCGCATCTGAGCTGCAATTAGAAAATCTTTTTGGGCACCTCGAGGTGGTGTAATTGTTAGCAAGCTTGTCTCGCTAGAACAATTACGACTGAATAGTGAGTTCGATCCTCACTGGGTGCCGCATACTTTCGGCCCTGTGCCACATCTGAGCTACGCTTCGAAAATCACTAGTTGACTTACGAGTAAAGTGAGAGCATACTGGATTATAACGAAATACTTTGAGTATAGATGGCTTTTTACTGGAAGTAAAAGAATACAATAAAATCGACTCATTCATTAATAAATCACCGAGATAATCATTCTTCATTAGGCATTTTCAAATAATATTAATTAAAAAAAAATATCCCATTCATCTTTTTTTCTTTCATCAGTCCTCCCTATATTTAACCTTTTCTTTTAGTTTTACACCCTCTAACCCCCTGTATTTGAGTAGCATTTGGCGTGAAATGATTAAATAATCGATAACAATCATAATAATTTATATGTTTGGGAGGGAAGGGGTAACATTATTTATCGTTAATATAAACCCTCTGTTTAGTGGATGCAGAGAGTGAACACCCAGTTGAAAACAGGAGTACATATTCGATTCATAACGTGACGTACATTTTCTGTCTCTAGGCAGGTAGATAAAAATTCCGTTGCTTCCAATTGGATTGATTTTGTGATGTCAACGAACACTTGTTACCACTTTTGTACTGCCAACGAATATTCGCTGTCACTTCCGTACTGCTCGCTGTAATAGAGATTCTGTAATCCAAGATGCAACTATAGTACGCCGGTGAACAATACTGGTGTCAGACGCCTTCGAATATCTCGCACCAATTGTACTTGATCGATAATACTCGCTGAAAAGTAATCTAGTATAATGATCCGCAACAGAAATAGTATAGTAAATAGAGTAGGGGATAGCGGTCCGTATAATATAGAGGATAGGCTAGAAATAACGATCCCTATAGTATAGAGGATAGACTAGAAATAGCGAACGTTAGTCGTCAGTTACTTCCTACGTATATACATTTCATCTATGGTCTACTTAAATCAATAATGGTGTCGTCTGTGTTTGCTCACTGGCGATCTATTTTCAAACTCAAGTCTCGGCAGTGACACCTTATTCTTATATAATAGATAATTATACAAATGCGTGTTCCTACTTAATATGTGTTTATTTTTTGCAATGCCAATCACCAAAATAACCCAGTTATAGACCAAAAAACCCAAATTATTAACCGTTAAAACCAAAGGAACAGAATTCGTTTGATTTGTTCTCTACGAACTATCAACTTTCCAGATTATTTAAAGACGGGAAATCTTCCCTTTTTTTAGATTGTACGGATTATTTTATAGATAATAATGATTTATTGATACTAGTCTTAATAAATAACCCATGGCTGGGAGGAGAATAGGTGGATTCATGCCTTTCTCATGAGTACGTCAGGATTTAGAATTAGCACACGGATTAACAACTTTGATACGTTATCTCTTACATCACCCGTGCAACCAAACTTTAAAGTACCTGGTATTCCCAAACGGTAACACATCTAGATACTGACCAGGTGGGATATTGCTTAACTTCGTTGATCATACCGGAATCGATGTTTAAATGAGCCCTGTTAAGTATATTTGGTCGTATTCTTGCCCATTACTTGAGAGTTCAGTTAATAACAGTTGTCACACTGTTTTTCTCTTGTTCTAAACATACCGTACATTAAAAATATATGCATATTTTCGGGTTTTATACTCGATTTCCAATTCATAGACTAGAAAAAACACGGAGAATCAGTGTAAACTGAAAGAGTAACGATAGAATCAATTTTTACATTCTACTTTCTGCACAATATCGGTGAACGTATTAAACTTTAACCCTATATTTTGTGAATAGGCCAAATGAGGAAAGCCTACTGGCAGGAATAATTCATGTGAATCAATAAAAACTGATATAATTTTCTAGTGCAATTTTTTTTTAAAAATATATTCCGGGTTCTCCTGTTTACTTCTCTAATATCTCAACACAGAAAATAATATTTTAAAAATTACAAAATTTATAAATTTTACATGACAATAAAAAAATCGTCTAAAAGTATTTCTAATAGCGCATATATATATATATATATATATATATATATATATATATATATATATATATATATATATATATATATATAATATGTGTGTGTTTGTGTAAGTGTCTGTGAGTTCGTGTGCGTTTTCTGTGAGTGTATGTGTTAGTGTGTGTGGCTGTGCGTGTATTCCTACGTGTAGTGGATTCAAGAAAATCGAATTACATATTTTAATAGATCGAGGGCAAAAAGTATATTGCCAATTTTTGCTGCAGGGGTCAAGTTGCGATTATGATAATTTAAAGAAAAACTATAAGTATGGATTAGTTTGGCAGGAAAAAATAAGTTGTCGATAGAGATAATCACTCGAAATTAAAGATGGGGAAAAAATATCGCGATTCTGTGATAGCAATAACACGAAGCCGTATATTATTTCTTGCACAGTAATGGAACTTTAAAATTATGCTTGACGGATTGGGTGGTTTAGAGCAGATCACTTTAACGAAAGAATGAACCGGGGAAAATTATTGAAAGATGATTAAAAAAAAATAGAATGAAGGAAAGATAAAAAAAATATAGTTTTACATTCATTTATTTGTAAAGAGTAAGATGAAGATCAATTTGAAGGAAAAGATATTTCGGAACGAATAGAGAATAACAGGGAGGGAGGGATAGAGAGAGAGAGAGGGAGAGAGAGAGAGCGTGTATGAATTATTTTCAGAAATGAAGAAATACTTAGAATAAAATAGTCAAGAAAAATTTAGCGACGGAAAGGAAAAAAAATGTATTAAAGATGCTAGAAAGAACAATATGTTGGCTTGTCAATAAACTTAAAAACTAGTAAAAAAGACAAGAATGAAAATAAATGTCAACGTGTGTAGGGACCGCTAAATAATAAACAAAAGAAAACAGATAAAGCAGTTAAGAAAATTTTAAGAAATGTTTAAACAAACCTTAAGAAAAATTATGAATAAACATACTAGTAAAACAAAAATCAAAATACATATGTAATATAAAATAAAATACATATTTTCAAGGTAAACAATGGAACGAAATGAAAAGAAAAAAGGAAAAATATATATGATTAATGGACAAGAAAGAGAGAATTGAAATTTAAAGTCAAAACGGAATAGAGACAAAATTAACTAGAAAGAACAACAGGAACTGTCACCAATTGGATGAAGTGAATATGTATAACACTCATTTAACGAAATAAAGACAAATCTGTAAATGGCAGAAATTAAGCTAAGTATGTACAGTTAAAAAGATGATGAGAGAGAGTAAATTGAAATAAAGTATAATGCTAAAACCTAAAAGTTAAGAAATATTACGGAATGAAAAATAAAGAAGGGAAATAGAAAGAAAGAAAAGGGATACGAAGGGAAGAGAGAACCTAAAACAAATCAAATAAATAAGAAAAAAAAGGGATTAAGAGCAATAAAAGTATATCTGTACTGAAAAAGTAGTTAACATGCTTAAAGAGTAACATGGATGAAAAACGAATATCAACAAAGAATTATAGTTATGTGTTAATGAGATATGGCTGAGGTGAAAGCAGTTAAAACAACAGAAAAGAAAAAGAAAAAAAAAAGAAAGAATGGCAAAATTATAAAAGGAAATAAGAAAATGAAAATTAGGAGAAGGAAAAAGACACCCAAAGAAGATAAGCTCTGTAGCTATCCTAAGTGAATCCTGAATGTACGATGAGAAAAAAAGAATAGATTAAAATAATAAAAAGGTAACTTAGAAAAAATTACATAAATCAAACGATGAAAAGAGTGAAACGAAGCAGGCAATATTTGTCCTGATAATAAAGGAGGCATATAAGCCTTTGACGATTCTATAGCAGTAAGAGAGCGCGAAGAAATCTTGTATTTAGCTGATTGGGTAGAGAATTCTATTGGAAAATGGGAAATTACCAAGTGAATACCTTGTTGGAAAAGAAAAACTTGACAGCCTTTGTGTCACAGGCTGAATAGATTACTGTTTGCTTTAGCATTCAACAATTGGGTACACACAATTTCGAAAGGAGGTATGGTTCTATGTTTGGATGTAAATATAATTCCTATGAAATAATATGAAAGTTTTCCTATCAGGTTTTATAGAGGAGAATCGAGAAAGAAAGAAAGAGAGAGAATTGGAGATTTGCAGAGAAACCACGTACATGCAGGCATACACAACCCCAGATATATGTGGGTGTATGCGTGTGTGTGCGTGTGTATGTGTGTGTGTGTGTTTATGTATAACAGTAAGGCAAGAATGTCTCCGCCCGCGTTGTGGCCTATTTCTTTTCGCAGAACTCAAAATGCAGATACAAAAACAGTTTTTACTATGTTACATAAAAACCGAAAACTGAAGACAATAAATAAAAATAAATAAAATAAAAATAAATAAGGAAAAAACAAGAAAATAAATTAATCCAAATAAAGTAAATAATAAAATAATTAACAAACCATCCCGCCAAAATAACCGTTAAAATAGACTAACCACAATGCTAAACTGACCGGTATATATAAATAGAGAAATATATAATAGAGAAAAATATATATATATATATATATATATATATATATATATATATATATATATATGTAAGTGAACATTGAAGTCAACACGCAGAGACGATAGTTTCATGCTTGCTAAACGCAATCATTAAGCCACATACGTTGTTTTTTCTCTATTATCCCTCTCTCTCTCTATATATATATATATATATATATATATTTCTCTCTCTCTCTATATATATATATATATATATATATTTATATATATATTCTCTCTCTCTCTCACATATATATATATATATATATATATATTTTTGTGTGTGGGTGGGTGTGCTTGAGTGTGTGTTTGTGCGCGCATTTGTGTTTATGTGTGTGTGTGAGAGAGAGAAAGAGAGAGGGAGAGAGAGAGACTTCTGCTGAACTGATCTCCCCCAACCAGGAAGGGAAAGTTTGGCCATTTGGTCTGTTATGTTAGATATATAGATAGATAGATAGATAGATAGATAGATAGATAGATAGATATTGACACTATGTAAAGTATATGAACTGTACGAGATCGAGAGATAGATTTGACGTGTATATAAATATGCATAAAATATGAGCTCAATTCTCAAGAAAATATCTGCATCTTTAGATAGCAACTTATATATATATATATATATATATATATATATAGGTAATTTTGATTTTTTGCTGTATAATACATACATATATATATATACGCATATATATATATATATATATATATATATATATATATATATATATACATACATGTATGTGTGTGAGAGAGATTGTGTGTGTGTGTATGTGGGATTTTATTTATATCGATAACATACGTGTGAATGTGCGTTTTGTGCAAATTTATATGACGGTATGTGGTAGAAAGATTATATGAATAAATATTTGTATGCTTCTACCTGTGGCCACCATTTAGATTTCATTATTTAACCTGTGCCGTCCGACATTCCACTTAACAATATACACTTGATCACAAGTACGCGTACACAACATGAACACACACACCTATATGGGCATGTGTATCTGCGTGACTGAATATTTTCATAATCACCTCATAATACTCACATTACCATATAATATATTTGTGTGTGCACGCATGCACGCATGTATGTGTGTGAATGTTTTGCTATATTAAGTATGTCCTATCGAGGTGTATCCTTGAATATATGCGCTGGGAGAGAATCACTTCCATGTTGATTAACAATTAAACTCGTCCTTCCCTTCGGGCAATATCAAGATAGCTTGCCTCAATAATAACTTATTTCATCGCCTATGACGTGAGTTAGAAAATTAAGAAACTAATAGAAATACTTTTGGGTCTTCCAAATAGACAACATGAAATGTTCTATAAAATCAATTGTATACGTAAAGTAAATACTCAGGTTGCTGCTGCCAAGATTAAACATATTTACATATTAGTTGTCTGTACACTTCTTATGACGTCACTGCAATAATAATGTTCACCGTCCACATAACTCTCCTAAACTAGAATATTATATAGCCATATAATCTAAATCTAACAAGATGTAAAGCTATTTTAACAGAAATTCGTTTCCATACATAGTTCCGTATGAGGAATATTTTCAGTACGTTAATATATATGTGAGATAGTTTCCTGTTAACGTTTTCCGAAGATTAATTGTAATTTTAAATTGAAGACGAGGCAGTTATTTCTCAGTATGTATACACTTTTGTTACGAATGAATAACAGCTATCAAAAATTAGTTTTTCTGAAAAGTCACTACAAAATACTTCAATTTCAATGAAAAAAAATTCCATGTTTCCGTTTTCTATTCTAACTACCAACTTCCTTCCATACTCTACATTTACAAAGGCCATATAAGAAGAAACAAAATGGAGTATTGTTGTCATATCAGGTTTGATATCACTACAATCTGAACCTGTTCAAGATTATGATTAACAGTTATCTTCCACTCCTATACACACAAATGGCCTCCAAGCTTAACTGTTTACCACGAGTGGCCGCCAGGCGTTGTAAACCTTGAAACTTGCTGTAAAAAATGGTTTTAAAAATCAAACAAAGACTGTAAGACGTGATGGATTCATCCCAGTTTTGTGGAAGTTAGCCTCGCGGCCTTGGCTGGAAATCAAACTTAAAACATCAATTCTACATTCTGCTCTAATAATGTCATTTCTCAGATATCGGAATTAAAGAATGATTTTATATGAAGGATTTGACTTTATTCGTAATTATATATTTTATAACCTGTCAGTTGTATGAAGATTTTTAAATACTTATATACCTTTCATGATCTTCAATATTCAACGTAGAAAATGTGATGCGATAAGAAATGCCATTCATTTATTTACAATCCATTAAATGATTTAAATCAATTGCTTTAAACAGGCGCTTTAATAATAGACTTTATAAAAGACACTGTACATTTACATAATTTTCGTTAATGCAGCATGATTGCCCCTCACCCTACAGAAGAGTAATGTCCCTTAAAAGTAGCCAAATTCCAAACGGGTTCATGCAGATTCAGTTATCGACAATCTATACCAATTTATAGACTCAAGCATAAAAATGACCTATGACTATGTTTAAATGCAATTATAATATTTAGCAAATATGTCAACATTAAAAATCTCATGTTGTAAAATATTGGGAAGGCTCTTGAGGGTCGTACTTAATTGTCAGATTACTGATACCCATGAGATCAATGCCGGCTTTCACCGAGATACTATCATCGGCGCTACTATCTTTCTCTATTTTATTAACGATCTGTGCAGAAATGTTTCAAAATCATTGTTAATATATCTGGTGTAACAGCAAAATTGTCCAAATCGTGTGAAAGCAAAATGTATTCTAGTTTAATAGAATCGATATATATATATATATATATATATATATATATATATATATATATATATATATATATATATAATACAGGAAGATAACTATGACAATGAGGTTTAAAGAGATTTTGGCCACAGCTAAATGTTCAAGTCGTATATTATTAAATCGTTAACTGCTGCATGAACATTAGAATATTAGAATGATTATATTTAGAAGTAGGTTCTCTAAGTTGGAGGGAAAATACGTTCAAGAAAGAATAGAATGTATTTTAATGTTTTTTTTTTGTTTGTTTTTTGTTTTGTTTTTTTGTTTTTTAATATAAGATATGTCATATATTTCTATATGTCTCTCTCTCTCACACTCACTCTTTCTGTGTCTGTGTGTCTCTCTTTGTCACTATGTCTCTCAGTCTCCCTCTTCCTCTCTCTGTCTCTGTCTCTGTCTCTCTCTCTCTATATATATCTGTATACATTATATAAATATATATATGTAAACGCACACACACAAATGTCGGGACTGTTATCATAATGGGGTCAATGTACGTAGTAAAGACGCTTGGCGCAGATTGACATTGTAATCTGCCGCGCATGCGCACTTATAACGGTATCGCTCACTTTCGTTGTTTATATTAGTTTGGTTTGATTTGTTTTGTTTTACGGCATATCAACCTCAATGGCTCATTTAATGCCGATATTTTTTCTGGTTACATGTTTGTTTTGTCAAAAATCTATTTCTGATAATATTTTTTCCTTCAAAATGCATAGCTCGTAATTTTATTTTTTTCAAAACGTATAGCTGGTAATATGATTTTTTTCAAAAACTTATAGCTGGTATTATTATTTTTTCAAAAAATTATAGCTGGTAATATTATTTTTTCAAAAACGTATAGCTGGTAATATTATTTTTTTCAAAAACTTATAGCTGGTAATATTTTTTCAAAAAAGTAATTTTTTTTTCAAAAATTTATTTCTGCTTATAATTTTTACAAAGTATTTCTGGTATTAATACCTATTTTTTTTTACACTTTTATAATGCTTTTTACCTTAGTTTCAGGGTTAACTATTTGCCCATAGCTGGGACCCTAACAGGTGCTACCTCCCTGGGTCAGGGTGGACATGGAAACACCAGCAATTAAGAGGTGGTTCCACACTCCTCAAAGCCTCCTGATCTGAAGCCTTGCTGTTGGACGTAGTTTATCGTCTTACCGTGGACGCGTTAAATCACTGATTTGAAGCAAAGTGTGTAGAGAGCAGTCATTCGACCACAGCATAATTTTCGAAAAAAAATAAATCAGTCATAACTGCTGATGAATCGTGGCTATATGGCTATGACCCTGAAGACTCAGTCATCACAATAGATGACCACAAACCTCTCCGTGACCGAAAAAAGCAAAAATGAGCCCATGAAATGTGAAGACACTGTTGATAGTTTTCTTCGACTAAAAAGGCATTATTCATCTGGAGTCTGTTCCACCTGGTCAAACAGTAGGAGTAGCACCTTGATATGTCACTAGGTGCTGTTCGTCGAAAAAATAGAGAATTGCATGCATCCGTTGAGGGCCAACTCCACTGTGACAACCCACCCACTCAAAATGTTTAGTCCATACTCGTATCTGAGTAAACAAAAGTATTGAGTAAAGTAAATGATTACGGTTAAAATAAAAACGGAACGTTTATCCAAATATGAGTAACCACTCCATAAAATGTTTGAATATATATATATATATATATATATATATATATATAATATTTGAATATATATATATTTATATATATATATATATATATAATATTGAATATATATATATACATATATATTTGAATATATATATACATTTTATATATATATATATATATATATAATATTTGAATATATATATATACATATATATAAATAATATTTGAATATATATATACATATATATGTATATATATATTTGAATATATATATATATATATATATATATATATATATATATATATCATATAGAACAGCAATTTTGAATGTTTTATATTCCCTTTGTTTTTAGAAATATTACTATGCACACGTGAACGCTAACACATGACTATATGTATACAACTATGATAATGTATTTGCACACTGAGACACATGTTGATATGTACATGTATATGTTTTTATACGGAAAAAGAAGCATACCGGTTTTGTTTTGTTTTCTTTTTTTGTGAGTGTGGAGATATACAATTAGATAGGTACTTATATATTTTGCCATAAATATGAAAGATCGGGTAATATTATATGTGTAAAGATATAGATAATGTAATTAAATACTGAGATAGTCTTCGAACGCAGGCATAAGTGGATGCACGGATGGACATGAGGATAGGGACAAATAGGTGGGTAGATATATGTAAGTGCAAATTAACGCATATGTGGGTATGTAGATATTCTCCATATTGCGTATGCCTATGCATATGTGTGTATGTATATGTATGTATGTATGCATATATGGATGTATGTATGTATGTATGTATGTATGTGTATATGTGTATACGTATGGATGTGTAAATATATATATATATGTGCGTATAAGTATATATGGATATGCAGATGTCCGTGTGTGTATATGCATATATGTAAGTATAAGTATACATGGAGATAGGTATGGAGACATGTGGATGTGCGTTTTCTGCAGGTGTATATGTGTAAAGATGGAAATATACATATATCGTTTCGTGTGAATGTGTGTAGGTGTATATAGGAACTCATAGGCATATAAGACGATATAGGGATGTGGTTACAAATAGGGTTTAAGACATGTGTAGATAAGAAATTGTAAAAAGAAGGGCCTAATTTTCTGCTAGTGACATGTCTTCCAAATTTCTCCTCTAATATTCTCCAATTGGAAGTGAATTTAAATAGCACGAAGGGAAAAGTTTAGATTAGTATTTTAATTGAGATTGAAAGACACTACCCCAATGTGGAAATAAAATTATTTAAATGGGAATAACTGTTGATAACTGGATACATAAAAACAACCACAAGTTTACTTAATGAACAAAAATCAAAAACAATCACGAGTTTACTTAATGAACAAAAATCAAACGAATAAATGTCAACCTAACAAGCTATAAGATAAAAGTTTTAGTGGAAAAAGTACTAAATATAAATTGGATTACTCTTCCAATGTTCTGTCTATGGATTTTCCAATCGACTGCTTCATAGAAAATACCCAAAACTCCACCGAATTTCAAATTAATTTCTTCGTAGATTGTTTGAAAATTTAGATATTTATCAAACCTTAACCTCCCAAATATGCACGTTAAAGTAACGCGAACTGACAGCGTCTAAGAATTTGAATGAAACCTGTCGTGTAATTTATTGGGGTTATTGTAACGTCTCCCTTTAATGTAGTTCTTATCGCTCACCACTTAACCACCTTTATCTAGAGACGAGACGCGTTAAATTTGAGCAACATTCAGCCGACATACTGGGGTTAAAATAGGAAACTAAAATGATACATATGACACACTCATATCCTCTCTCCGACCTCACTTCCTCACTTCGTTAACTTTGCGTATACTTGATGAGGTCCGTAAAAAACGTGTGAATTTCTTTTCATTTTTCATTTCAACTTTTGGAAGTAAAGTCTGATGATCCAGAACCCTGTTAATAGTGGTTATGGTGAAATAGCTTATTACATGGAATCTTAACGTGGTCTGTCTTTTATTCAAACAAAATATAAATTTGAATTAAACATTATATATATATATATATATATATATATATATATATATATATATATATATATATATGTGTGTGTGTTTGTGTGACTGTGTGTGTGTGTGTGCGCGCACGTGTGTATAACTATTTATGAACGCGTGTATTTCTGCGTGTAACCTATACACACACACACACACACAGATATATATATATATATATATATATATATATATATGACTATTTTGCAAACGCGTGCATTTCTTTCTCTGTACAACCTATATATATATATATATATATATATATGTGTGTGTGTGTGTGTGTGTGTGTGTGTGTGTGTGTGTGTGTGTGTGTGTGTGTATCACAAATACAAATTGGGTTATAAAAAAAAAGTTGGGGAGGGCAGTTTTCTGATTTTACTTCCCACTTGTTGCAGCCATATATTCGCATCTCCGCCTATGATTAACAAACAATGGATTGCATTGCCACCAAACACAACGCTGTCACAGGAGTCGCACTCACAACCACATGTGGTGTCCATAAGGGTCCAGCTAGCGTAAAAAAAAAGAATTTTTACAGTGTAATTTAATTATATTGGGCCTTTTTTGTATGAACATTTTCCAAGACGACCATGTTGCCGACATGCGTAGAAGAAAAATAGATGGTTTTGATAGGGAAGGTTAAATCATCAAATTCCATTTCACTTATTTCCCTCTCTGATATTGCAATTCAACGAAATAATATCTGAGACTTTATTTTCAGAGTTATATATATATATATATATATATATATATAGATATATAGATAGATAGATAGATAGATAATCCAAAACAACTCCCAAAATTATATTAATACTAAATAAGGGAATAGTAATACAATTTTTTTTCCGTGACAGTCATAATGGGTATAATTATTGCCGAAAGCGCTGAATCAAAACTTTTGTCAAATATTTTAATTCACTGCATGCAGATCCGTGTACTTTCGTACGTAATTAAGATAATTTAACTAAATTCTAAGGCACATTTTAATCAATTTCATATTGATACATGCAGAAGTACATACATACATACATACATATATCCATACATACACACACATATATATATATATATATATATATATATATATATATATATATATATATATATATATATATATATATATATATATATATATATATATATATATCTGTGACTGTGTGTGTGTGTATTCATATGTCTGAGATAACGATATATATTTTTTATATTGCGACTGCACATGTTCACGAAACGAGGGATTCTGGTAATTTATATGTAAAAAAAATATCAATATTTAAAATTCCCAGTATTCTTCTTTTCTGCGCATGTCTAGCTGAACAAACGACACAAATTTAATCCGCTAAAGCACACACACACACACACACACACACACACACACACATATATATATATATATATATATTTTATTTCCGACAATTATTTAAATAATTATTAAATAATTGTCGGACTTCATCGATTTCATTATATGTTGTTATTAACGTTAAAATACTTTTTTGTGAGCAAATCTGTTCGATTGACAGAAATAGTTGAAGATTGTGTTAAAAAAATAGTAATGTTGTCTTTTGCTAATAAGACGCTTCACTGTAGCTAAATGCTCTTGCACGTCGTATCAAATAACGCTTTCAGCATAGAAATACAGGTTCATTTCCTGTCGCAGAACGCATATTTTCTACGAAATTTCTCGATCATTCAAATTGGTAAATGTTATTAGAAGTGTTTAATTCAAAAAGGGTATTTACGTAAATAAGATGTATCTCTAAAAATAACGTATAAACAAAAACTATTTATATATATTTATTACTTAAACGTTATTTTTTAATACGTTCTCATATTCGAGTATAGGCAACGTTTATTTATTGACAATTTATTACTTTTGTCTACCGGCTTCATATTCCAGAAATCCTATTAGAGAAATTATGCGCTCTAAGCAGGATTCGAAACAGCGTGCCCCGAGGAGAAATCATCATTAAATTTGACGTGCTTTGAGATTGTTTCGTCGTTGACCAACTATGCAGCCGAGAAGTCAAAGCATGTATCAATTCTTGTAGTTACTTTAAGTGTGTCCAAATGATATGTTTTGAAATTGGAAACTTTTTTTTTCCATTTCAGCCGTTAGAAATTCATATCTTCCCTTCTTTCTTAATACCATTCTTTCATTTATTTTCTAACTGAAACCAAATAATGTTATGCCTGTCTTTCCAAGCGACCAAAAAGAAATAGTCCGTTATTTATGAGGCTTCCTCAATGAAAACTAACTAGTGTTATTCCACGCGATCTAAACGGAAATAGTCTATTATTTATGTTGGATTCGCAGGTAGTAATAACTACTAGAAAATATTAATACAGAATTCATGATTCCTACATATACATATATATATATATATATATATATATATATATATATATATATATATATATATATATATATATATATATATATATCCTATATATATATATATATAAGATATTATATATATATATATATGTATGTATTAGAAAAAATACATATATCTTGCATGATTATGAGTTTCATGTTGAACAATTTTCATGTGCTGGAAGTATTATATTTACTTTAATTTACAAAGATAAAGATAATAATTCCAGCCCTTGAAAAATTGCTTCGGCATGAAACTGAGTTAAAAAGATATGATGAATATTTTTAATATATATATATATATATATATATATATGTGTGTGTGTGTGTGTGTGTGTGTGTGTGTGTGTGTGTGTGTGTGTAAAAATATATAGAAAATAGTAAAAGAACTCGTTAGGCAAATAAGCGAAAGTTCTTTAGTATTTTTTGTTATTATTTTCAAAAAAAAGCAGTGCTCGATACAAAAATAGAGTTTAAATATTATTTATTTAAAAATATGATTCCATCGCTACATAAGAGTTCTCATGTTTCAAATGTTTTGAAACATGAGAACTCTTATGTAGCGATGGAATCATATTTTAAATAAATAATCAATATATATATATATATATATATATATATATATATATATATATATATACATAATAGCCCTGTTACTTGACATTGTGCACTTATTGTAGATCATGCAACATCCCTTGTGTTTACTAAAGTTCAAATTTTCAATAATTCTATAAAACACTCTATATTTTAATGCGGTGAAACCAAATCTCAATTGAGATATTGAGACAGTGTTTTATTTATGAAGCGATAGTCAATCATAAAATCTACCTGACAATTTGACGCATATCAATGTTCCATTTTCTGCATAATCGACTTTCAAATCACACTCTCCACCAAATAAGAATGCTGCTTCGTAAATATCCTCAAACGCATTTCAAGCTCGACTAGTACCGGACACTTATCATTTTTCGTCTCTTATCTTTGCAGTACACACGCGGCTACGAATTTCCAGTTCGCTTTGTCCTCTTCAACGCGAATCCTTTTGCGACGTTCATTCCTTTGAGAAATATTACATTTATATTCGTTTTCGCTTCGATTTGTTATTTTGTGTATTTATTTTCGTTGCCATCATGAAGCAAAGATTATAGCCGCAATGACAAATCCTTTTAACTCCAAGGAAAAATGCCCGCTATTGTTTCTTTGCCCATTCTCGTCTCACAAAGATATGAGTTGATTTTCGTTGTAGAAAATGAATAGATGAGGTGATCCAATAATCGAGAGACAATTGTAACCGGCAACACTCAAACATACTTCGTTCAAATATAAACATACAAACTCATATATACATTTAAGCCTATATATATATATATATATATATATATATATATATATATATATATATATATATATATATATATATATATATATAGTTATATATACACACACTCATATGCGTGTGAATAACAGTGTTCATGCAAGGGTATATTTGTGTGGGAGATTAGGAATGCAAAAAAAAATGGTATTATATGCAAAATACTAGACATAAAATAAAGATAAATTTTCCGCGTGTAGTAACCTTTGAAAATAAAACAAAAATGGACGTCCAGCCGAAAAAGAAATGATTGATGATGATGTTGATGAAAAGAAAAAGAAAAAGAACAACAACATCCTGAAGAAGAAGAAGATAAAGATGAAGAAGGAGGTTGAATCCACCGAAAGGAAGAAGGAGAAAAATCATAAAAGGAAAAAGAATATGTTTAAGTTGAGAGAAAGAGAAGCAGAAGAAAAAAACTGACATTGTTAATAGGAACAAGAACAATAATATATTAAAGTTGAGAGTAGTAATAATAGTAGTAGTATTTGAACAATAATAATAATAATAAGAGGAAGAAGAAGAAGAATATGGATGAATACTGATTGATTAAGATAAATTAGAAAGAGTCAAAACAAAAAGCAGTGTGGAATACAAAAAAAGAATGAAAGAAATAGCAACTGGGCTGTTGCTACCTGACTCTAAAATAAATAAAAAATGAGTGTATAATCTTTTTTTTAATTAAAAACATCATTAAGAAAATTGAAAACAAGCTAAAACCCTAATGAAGAATGAAAAAAAGACATAAAAAGTACAAAAGCACATTTTAAAATCCCAGGCATTATTTTCAGAAGATTGAAGGGATATATGAAACTAAATAAAGATAATGACAAGAAGATGTAGACAAACCACCAGCTAACAGATAGCGGTACGAATGGAATCTGAACAGTAAAGCTGAAAAAAGCCAAATGAGGGACAAAAGGGAAAGCTCTCTTAGAATAGTCTGGAAAAAAAGTGTAAAAGATAAGAGGCTATGGAAAGAAATAAAGAAAGGTTCAATTTCGAACGAAAAGAAGGAAAAACAATAACTGGTGGAAATTAATGGATACAAAAAGAAAACAAAGACTGGAATGAAATGAAAAACAAAGAAAAAAAAGAGGCATATTCATAAGAGGCCAGCGAAACAAATGGATTTAGCATGAGAAAAAGTAAATGAGATAATGTAAGTAAATCAAGAAAGAAATGTAAAAAGAAACGAAAAAATGTTAGTAATAGTTTAAATAAAAAATAAATAAAATTAGAACCAGAAAAATATGAACGAAAGAAAGAAAATATAAATAAATGAAGAAAGAAAGAAAGAAATAAAGAAAGAAAGAATAAATTCATCGAAAGAAACAAAATAATGAAATAATAAAAACTAAATATTGGTAACGTTCAAAGGAGAAAAAAAAATGATCCTTAAAAGGCAAGAGTAATGAATGGAATAAATACTGGAAAATGATTGCAACGAAAGAAAGAAAGAAAGAAAGAAAGAAAGAAAGAAAGAAAGAAATTAAATTTTGTGTGAGACTGGAGAAAAGAAGACGAAACAATCTCTTGTAACAACAGTAAATAAAGAAGTAAATAAAGAAAGAATGAACGATAAAACAGTTTTTTTTTTAAATAATTAAAAATGATTAAATAAAAAAAAAATGTTTATTGCCCTCAGACAATACAATCATCTTTTATAGGCAAAGCGCCAAATAAACCACCCGCTTGTGCCAATGATCAGCTTAACACGCAAATACAGGAAGCTTTGAGTCTCCATCCCACTCACCGCCGCTTTTCTCTCTGAATTACTTACTTTCTGATTGAGTGAACGGAGACTACAAAGTGGGGAAGAGACGTGCTCAAAGTCTTTTCATTTTCTCTCATCCGCCCCACCTTTACTTCTGCAATATTTTGTCCGGGCTTTTACTCAATCACAGTATTATCTCCTTTCCTTTCTCGCTATCTCCAAACAAAGACACTTTAGTTTTCTGCATTGATAAATCCAATTGATCGCCTGTTCGCAATTCTTTGTTCGATAAAGTGGTTCCCCTGAATGAGCGGCCGGGGCTTCGATTCAGTACCAACCATGATGATTAGTGTTAAAGATGTCCTTTATTTCCATCAGGACGTCAACATCGAAGATGAGGAAATAAACGTCGCTTTCTGGCCGCTCTGCAAGTAAATTGACCGGGAATATGACAAATTCAATTTCGGCCAACTTCATTGCTATCTGAAAGAAAATGCGCTGAAATTCTTCCACAAAAACAAGAGGGTATAGAAGAAGAGAGAAACGTGCCTCATGTGAAATAGCTTTTTGAATATAAACCCACATATACGCTCCAAGCACACCTCCACAGATAATTGGCTGCATACACGTTGTCACGAATATCAATGAACCACAATTGTCTTAGGTTGAAAAAGCATTATTATTGCAGCCAATATGCAGGTTAAAATTAGAGCTATCTGCTAACAGGAGCATTCGTGTAATAGGAAATGTTTGAACTTCAGACCTGCAACAGAAGATGAAAATACGTGATGATATAATTCTTAGGAAATAGTTTTTTACTGTATTGTTGAAGTTTTAGAAACATGTGCGTCGTTGAGTGCATTCTGTCGGAAGACAAAACCCATACACTTATACAAATATTACAGTGATAATGAACACAGAGCTGTGGTTTATAAATATACTTCGTAATATAACCGATGCATACATTTACACACACACACACACACATATATATATATATATATATATATATATAGATATATATATATATATACACACACACATATATATATACACACACATATATATATACATATATATATATATATATATATATATATATATATATATATATATATATATATATATATATATATTACAATGAATCATTCATAAAAATGTAGATTAGTAAATTTAATGACATAAAATAGCGAAATTCTTTCGCAAACAAAAATTTAAAGGAGCATTGATCTTCAAATCCTTTTATTTAGTTCATGCCACATTGACTAATTATCTCCTACAACAAAAAAATTCTCAAATTGTTATATTACTAAAAAAAACGCACTCTCTTAAATTTTCGACTGCACACACCAAAAATTTGTATCCGTTAACAATAAAACATTAAAAAAAAAAATATTTCGATTCTCATTTAACATTTCGTCTCTGATGCTACCTGAATTTTACCAAAAACAAAACAATTTCCATGTCTGAGGATGACTGAATGTACAGTTGAAAGTACTTGCGAAACACCTTGTACGGTTTATAATTTTTAAAAGCAAGTATCATAACATTCATCGAGGGATTTGTAGGTTAAAGCACCTTTAAAATTTTGTTTGCGCCATTGAATATCATTAACTTTTACTAATCTACTTTTTTGTATGAATGATTCATTGTAATATAAATTGAACTTCACCACATGGTTGATATATATATATATATATATATATATATATATATATATATATATATATATATATATATATATATATATATATATAAATATAAAATAAATCCACATATATTTATATTAGTTACCTCTGTTTGCTCACTGAACAAAACAGCATAGGATGATTAAAAAGGCCCCAAACTTACTAAGAACAAAGTTTCATCGTCAAAATATTTATCTTATTTTTAAGAGAAAAAAAATAAAGTATTTTTAACTAATATTTAATTTATTTTAATCCTTTCTACCATGTTCGAACTTTTAGTTAAACATTTTTTACGTCAGCGATTGATGTAATATTTATACTTATTTTTTTTGTTGTTTTTGCGGTGAAGACCGCAGTGATTTGGAAATTCTTGCAAAAGTCAAATAATTATCGGATTTTAATGAAACTTTCAGGACATATTCATAAATCAATTAAATTATTTTGGAATATTTTATTTTAGAAACTGAAATATCTTATACCAACTTACTTAATTCCAGGAAATTTCGAGAAAGTTAATTTTCTTTCCTAAACAATTTATTAATTAATGTATATCACCCAATTTGTTTTCACACTACTGCTGTTTTCGCGAAATTCTGCTCTGAATGGTAAACTAAAAAAAACGTAATAAAACTATGATATTATTTAATTAGAAAAAAACTTTTACATGATTTCATAAATATGTAATATTTAGGACACTATAATCTTAAGAATTTTTTTCCCGATGAATAATGTATTTTTACAAGAAATATTTTCATTTTTTAAATTTTAATTATAATAATTTATGATAATTAAAATTCGTTTAAAATTCTGTATTAATTCCTTTCTTTTAAATGATATTGTAATTAATTGGAAACTATTATTTTCGAATCAAAAAACCTTAATATAAGTCGTTTTCCCGAAGATTTTTAAAATATTTTTTCATTTAAACACTAATTTTTGCATGTATCTTCGTCTATACTTGACATTAATATTTTAAGGTTACATGTTGTAACAGTTGTCGTCTCTTTACAGAGAAATTCGCTTGTCTGTAATTCGTTATTCATTGCGTGTTTGCGTTGAACAGGCTTTACACATAATCCCTTCAAAATCTTAAAACATTAAAAGTAAAAAAAATATATTAAAAAACATAAATTAATAATAAATGAACTGTCATAACATTTCAAAAATTATTGAGTTACCCGTATCATTAATATCTCATTTATCAAATTTTAAAATTCATTTAGGAACATTTTGTAGTATTGTAAATATTAATATGCTAGGTAGTTGGAAGAAAAACGTTCACTTAGATTTCGTAAATTTCTGTTCATCCATACTAAGCTCTCAACACTTTAACCCATCGATAACGTCAATTAACACCTCATCAAAACAGGACCCGTGTTAAGAAATACATGTATACTACATTTTTTTGTTTCAAATCAGATGAATTTATCTTTATATTTGCTAATTTTCCTCAAATAACGTGTCACAAATACATATTTTAATTTTGGAAGATTTTTTAAACTGATAATTAAATTCCATTTAAAAATGTGTTAAAATGTGAAAAAATGACCGCCTGTAGTCAGTTTTGTATAACCAATTTACTAGTTACGAATGATTAGACACTGCTGTCTGTGAGGCGATAGTTTGGCATTTTTGTGTCTGAAAACCAGTTCATCTTCACAATGCATAATATAGTAGCTAATTCCCAATGGTACTACAGATATTTATTTAAACTCTGGTATGAGCAAGACTATGCAAAAACTGATTTTCATAGCGGGTTGGGAATAGCGCAGCAACAAAATCTTAATATACGAAATTTTCTGGAAAATTTTATAAATATTTAAAAAATCAAACACTGTAAGCTGTATTAATAATTCAATAATTAGTTACATCATCTGAATATTATCATAATATTAGGAATATATATAAGTGACCTTCTTATATAACTGTTTAAATGCTAAAAGAAGATTGATATAAAATAAAAGCTCCAGCGAGGAAAGAAATAGAAATAAATATACTCCATAAAAAATAGCTATATAAACACATATCGTGAGAGACCGATAAAAAGGGCGAGAAAGTAAGAGAGAGAGAGAGAGAGAGAGAGAGAGAGAGAGAGAGAGAGAAAGAGAGAGTTTGTTAATTATTATCATATACGCCTATCCAATAATACATACTTAGTCTTAGAACTAACTAATCGACATATGAGCAATAAAATATTTTAATAAAAATTAGAGTTCATTTTTTTTTCTTGAGAATGGACACAGGTCTGTCTAAATATTTCGATCTCAAATATTTTTTCAGTTTGCTTATATTTTGATTAATGGCCTAATCATATAATAATAATAATAATAATAATAATAATAATAATAATAATAATAATAATGAAAAAAAGAAGCATATTTTTTCATTCAACGGATTAATATATTTGCAAAAGGATAAGTATATACACACACATATACTTACTAATTACTCATTTTCGACATTGACCATTTCTCAGTGCTATCTATAGAATTCTTATAATTAGTTTCGCTTTACTTTAATATCAGGATTTTTAATATACCTACACAGCTTCTATTATCGCAAACCGCATTTACCTATTATTGCATTACGGCTACTACAATTATTAATGAGAAACTTTAAAATGTTACATTATACCTGGCTCATTGCTGTGTTTGCGTGACCAAATCATCATTACGTAGTGGTGTCACTACCTAAGACTTCACGGCTGTCTTTAGACCAGTGACTATTTATTTGTTGGAATGGTGTCGATTGGTAGAAAATAATTCATAACCCACACGGCCGCGTAGACGATTTTAACTTCTATCTAAACTGAACAGTGAGAGTTGGACAGCTCGAGTCGAAATATGGCAGCAACACTACACTTTTGGTCTCATCTGACTCGTTTGAACATACAGCAGAGTTACGTACATGCATCAAGAGGTGAGGGAGCCAACCATTTCTCCAGTATCATTTAGGGATGTATCATTAATGAGTTCCACTTGAAATGTGGGTTAAAAATGAATACAGACAGGCGTTCAAAGCACGAATCTCCCTGTAAGAGCAACCGTCCATCATGATAGGCAAAAAATGAGTTCTACACGTGATGATGGGACTTTAGTAGTTTTCTTTTAGAGATGTTGATTGTTACAAACCAGGTATTCCTTTGTTGGGATATTGTATCTAGTTTGGAGCAGAAATCAGAAGCCAGACTTTGGTCATTTTGATTTACAGTGATATAAATAAGGTATTTTAAAGTATGTTTTAAATAAGGTATTTTTAAAGTAACGTTTTAAGCGTGTCCTTTGACAGAATAAGGGTGGGATCGGGAAGAAAGCTGTTTAGAAGAATTGATTAGATCCCATGTGCTTCAGAAGCCTGGCTTTTAAGAATGATCTTCATGAAGCTACCTTTCAGGAAGGATTCGATAATTGAGAGAACTCATGCAATTATTCATTTGCTGGAAAATGTATGTAGTAACGCCTTATACCAAACATCTTCTAATGTCTTTAACATAAATAAGGTAACCAAGAAATCATCAGCTGAACTTGCAGGATAAAACACATTCTGCTTATCGCCCAGGAGATTGTTCCTGTTGAGACGATAAACAATTTACTTGAGAATCCCAAAGAACTTACTGAAGAAACTTAGGATACAGTAATTGTCTGAAGATAAGCGCCGATCTTCATTCTTGAATGTAAGCTGTACAGCTGACACCTTCCAAATATTTGGAAAGTTTTTCCTCATTAGGATGCGGTTAAACTGTTTTGACATACTTGGAGATGACACTTGGCTAATGTTCTTAAGGACAACAACGTGGATTTTATGTGGAGGTGTAGTTTCTAAGACTCACTAATTTTGATTAGTCAAGAAAGATCCCTTGCAGTGATGATAATATAAGGTTTATGAAGTATGAACAGAATGAAGTTAGTTAAAGGATGGAACTTTTCGTCTGAAAAGTCCATTACAATGTGACTTGCTTCATCAGAAGATGATAAAATAAGATCAGGAACGTTTATGATAGGCATTGTTGAATTTGTAGAATTTATAAAAGACACGGAAAGAAAATATTTTTAAAAAAAACTTTCTTGAACTATGTATAGCTCATATCTACATTCTCTGTATCTCTCTTGTAATGATTATAGGACTTTTCGAATAAAGCAAATGTTCTACTACAAATTTCTCTCTGATAAATTTTGTATTAATGGTTACGGTGAACTATATCAGCAGCCCATTCCGACCTGAACTAAAGCTAGGTATTCGGTTTAATATTTTTTTCTATAGGATAAAACCTTTTTTCTATAGGATAAAACCTTATATGAGAGAAAGGATCTATTCTGGAATGTGGAACGCAGGTCTAGAAAACTATGTTCTATGAAACCTAAAAAAGGACCTTTAAATACATGTTAGATCGAAATCTATCACTGTCAACTTTGTTGTACCAAAAGTTGGACGTATGCAAAAGAGTTGCAATTGCCTACGACACTACTGCTTACGAATCTGACGATATATGTCATAAACACCAGATATCTGGTGTGAAACATTCACCTGCATGAAATGCATTACACTGTACAAGACAATTCGAATCAATGCCAGGCATACCGAAAGGAAAAAGGAAACGTAAAGAAAATCCCAAGTGGGTCTGAGTCGCTCTTAACACAACGAAAACAATAAGAAAAATTAAAGATAGATAAAACGAAATTGTCAGGGCAGTTTGTATACAAATGAAAATGGATTAAGAAAACATAGAGTAAACGAATCTAACAAATTAGACAGGAAGAATGTAATATAGCGCATGACTTGAAACTGTGACTTGCTAAGACCAGAATCGGTCTAATAGAAAGAAATGCTTCAGATACCCCGGAGACGTTGAGATCCCTTTAAATCATCACATCAAAACCAGTGGATGTGGCAACAATATACAGGACAGAAAAAGAATTCCAGAATAAGGATTTTTCAGGGGAAATTTGTGTCAACAAATTGTAAAATAAATAATAAATTTGCCACTGGCAAAAAAAAAAAAAATACGGCATTTATCGTAAATGACGATAAGAGTAGTTATCGGTGTGTTGGACACACTCCCCAAATGTCAGAAAAAATCTGGAGGACCAGTGTTGAAAATAGCTACAATACGGAATAGGAAGTTGATAAGACATGTTGTCATTTAATCTCCAATCAAGGCACACTTGCGACGGCTTTTGACACACAGTGAGATTAGGAAGACAAAAACGACATTGAAATTAATCATTTATACAGACGCGTTTGATAAAGCACACCACAAAGATCTAGTTAGCGATGTTATATTTAGAAAAGATATCAGAATAATCCAGCAAACAGCTTACATACGGATAGAATATGAGTTCAGCAAATATACAAAAAGAGAAATGGGTGTAAGACAAGTATGTGTCTTCTCACCGGACTTATTCCACTTACACAGTGAGTCGATTCTGAAAGAATTAAAAGTCCTGCAAGAATGAATTATTGGTAGAGTGTTGGTAAGAGTCACAAGAAGGAAACTACATGCACTGATACAGAATGTAATGAAGGAAAGCGAGAGAAAAAAAACCTACTAAACATCAATTGCAAGTCAACGAAATGCATTAGTGATATCTAGACGAAGTGTCTAATATGCAAATTAAACATATGAGATATACAGAAATCAAACAAATATAACAATTTATATATGTGGGAAGTGGTTGAACAGATGACAGAAACTGTGACAATGAAATCCGAAAGCGAATTGGCATAGCAAAAGGTGTTTCAAAAGGCAAGGCAAATTATTAAGAAACACAAAATTTCGTTAGAAAAAAAAAGTGTACTGCTGTAGTATCAGTCCTTCGAAATGGCCGTGAATAATGGACATTCTGAGTTCAGATGAAGAAGAGATTTCAAGCAACAGAAATGTGATTCTACAGAAGGATACTGAGAAGACCATGGACCGATCATTTGAGTAACGACGATGTTTTAGAGAAAATGGAAAGAAAAAGGACACTTAACTTTACAAAGAGACAGTTTAAATTCCTAAGGCACATAATGAGAAAAGAGAACTTGCAAAATTTAATACTCACAGGGAATATTAACGGCAAAATGAACAATACATAACCTACCTAATAGAGCTTGACTAAATGGATGACGGAACAAGTTTTAGGAGAGATAACAAAAAGACAAAATTTATTAAAAGTTACATTTACAATCAAGTTTAAGTAAAATATAAAAAACATGAAAATTTAATTCGAAACGAAGAAAAGAGTACTGAACTGTTACGTAATATCTGTACTTCTGTATGGCAGGGAATGCTGGGAAATCTCCTCGCAGATCAAGAACAGACTAGAAACAACAGAAATGTGGATCTACGGAAGAATACTGAAAATACCGATCATTTGAGTAACGACGATGTTTTAGAGAAAATGGAAAGAAAAAGGTCACTTATACTTAACATCATGAAGAACCTGTTGAAATATCTAGCGGGCGTAAATAGGAAATAGGGTTTGAAAAATTTAATTAAAATTTAAATTTAGTTAAAATTCAGCAGAATGTGTTGCATTTAATTTATCACAAATATATTTGTAAAGATATACATAATATAGATTATAGAGCAGAGCAGATTATATTTAAGACCACAATTAATCTTATATTATTTATTATCCTGAATTATTGTTATATATCCATTATGGGCAAACCTTTTCGAGCAGGGGCTGCCAGGAGATATGTTTCATAATTCGACATTACTAAAATTAAAGAATATTTTCATTGAAAATACTTCAGCAATTTTTAAGACAGTACCAATTTAGTTTAGATATCGAGAAATATTGAATTTTTCTTAAGGAGCAAAGATTGTTTACGATAATTAAAAACAAAATTAAATCTCGTAATCTTCGGATCATATCTCTGATGCATGTGTGATTAGCACACATACTGCGCGTATCCTTTTTCTAATTTATTCATTTGATAATAGAAAAACAAATTAAATTAATAAACATAGAAAATATATTTCATTTCTAGATAAAAAAATTATTACGAATTTTTATGATTTTTCCAGTTTATAGAGCAGATGCTTACCCGTATTTTTCCTTAGTAAAAATCAACAAGGGTTTAAACAATTATTCTGGATGAACATTGTGGTTACAACTTGTTTGTATAACTGATATATAAATCAGAATATACAGTCAATTTTCAAGTTAAAAGATAAAAATAACAGAGCCACTGATGAGATAGACTACACGTGCACATTGGATATCGGGTAACTAACCGTGGACAGCATGCCATTCTTCAGTTGAGTGACAGAAAACAACGAGATCAGGCGTAAGGACGCTCCATTAGGCGATTTCGATGAACAAGGCGCCGAAGTTATTTTCTGTGGGAAAATATGGAGGCAAAGTTGCGAAAATACTCCGCCGAATGTTGGTGCAGTATGGAGCACGTCCAATGAATCAACGAAAGGTCTATGAATGGACAGAAAGCTTTAAGTCTGAAAGAACCTGGGTAACGGTTAAAACCGATCTGGTCCCCAGTGATCATCGTGCACGTAGGAACAAAAGAATACGGTGGGTGGATGCTTTGATCCGGTAAGATCAACGCATCACGTTCACACAAGTGGCGGCAATATATAGATTTTGTTTATTTTTTCTTTTTACAAGAGTTTAGACTATGTGTGGAAATCTGTTGTTTGATTTTGATTGGTACGTTTAATGCTTTTGGGTACATCCAATTTTTTTCTAGGTCTGGAAGCCTTTTGGCCAGGTGGAGGTCAGATTTTGCGTACGTAACGCGATGGAAAATGGTTTAAAAAATAAAAAAAGAAGATTTTTTGAGGGGCATTGTTACTGTGATTTCAGTGGACTTTTAATGAGTTGAAGGATTTAAATGTTTTAAGTTTAGAAGTATTTTGTTACTGTAATTAACTGACAAATGATAGTTTGTTTTTTTTATTTTTATAACAGAGTGTGGAATTTGTTTTTATTTTAAGAGTCGTGCATGTCTTTTTGCAATCATTAATTGAAGAATTAACTCATTAATTGATGAGTTTTGAAAATTCATTTTTTGTGGAAAAAGTAATTTAGCTAATTGTTGTGGGAATAAGTAGATACGGCTTGCATAGTTTCGGATTTCTAAATGTGTTTGGATCTGCGTCCTGGGGTGGAAATGGTCACACCTAGCTATGTAGTTAGGGACCTGATGATTAATGGGGAGTAGAATGGGGGCCTGTGCGCCAGGAAGTATTTATATCGAATAAATATATATAAATAAATATGTATTAAGATACCCCCGGGGTCGAGTTTGGTGCCCTTATATAACCAAGTGGAATTAGTCAGCTGGCTTGTGAGATGCCAAGTTACGATAGCTACTAAGGGATACGAACCCTTGTAACTACGGTAGAGTCAGCAATGATTTAGACCGGAGGTGTTGAACGGGTGCGTTTTTCCCCTATACGAAATTAATAGTGGTAAAAATTCTGAAGATTTATTCAAGCGAATCTGGTAAAATGCAAGTAAAAAACAATTAATTAGTTGTTTTAATAAATAGGGAGATAAGAGACCATGTGTGCTGTATTATCATGAGTGGGAAAGGAGTGAATATCATGATATATTTAAAGTATAAAAATTAGGTGGTAAAGACGTGGCTCACTTATGGAATTGTTTGACTATGCAACGTGGGGCTTTTAGCCTCTATTGTGTGTTTTGCACAAGTATATTTTTTTTTCAATGAATTGTCTGTAAATCTTGTATAGTCTCAAGTAAACAGTCAAGAAATTTTGTTCTCCCCAGAAATATTGGATTGCAGATGTCGTAGCTACTGACCTGGTCGGAGAAGATATTGGTGAGGTCACTGTTGGAGTGATTTGTATCCAGATTGTCGTCTGAGGTGTTGACCTCGGATCACGTAATCTAGTAACCAAGAAGGGGAAAACGATTGTCTTGTATTCTGTTCTTTATGAAAAATAAACATTTATGAAGCGTGAAAAACTGGACAGACTTTTATGTTCAGTCTTTTTCAGGAATTTTTTGTGCATGCTGGTGGATTCATGAGACTGATGCCCAATAAAAACGTTGTAAGGAGCACCCCCTGCGTACACAAAATTATAGAGGACATTTTAGAATATATAGGTGAAATAAAAATTATAAATGTATCTTTTTTTATGGTTGGGTAAGGATTGTTAAATATAATGTAGTCGAAATAAAATTCATAAAATAATTTTTTTGATGGTTACGTACGGAATGATAAATAATAGTTTCAGACTATTATATTTTAGTGGCGATGTTTTTGGCTCAGATTATCTGAGGCCGACCTTTAAGGTCAGATGGTAGACAAAATAGGGATGTTGATTTTGATTGGCTGAACCGAACGTGGGTATGTTAGAGTTACAAATTGTTTTCCCGGAGTTTAACGCGTCGAAGAATGCAGACGTGTTAATTTTGTGTTCACCCTAGTGAGGGTGAGAAAGCGACCACTGGCTACTTATATATATATATATATATATATATATATATAATATATATATATATATATATATCGAACTCTAAAATTTCATGGCTGTATTTTATTTCATTGAGTTCGTAATAAGGACCCAAATCGTCAGACCTACAAGTTCAAAATTATATAGGGCATACATTTTCTGCTTTCTTTTTAATTTGGACTGCTGACGAGTTGCGTCGTTATTACGAACCCAGTGAAATAAATTAGAACAATGAGTTCGAGCCCTTTATTATTATATATTCTTGCACTGTCTCTGAGATAGAGCTCTGCCTGGATTATTTCCTCTTAGTTATGCACACACACACACACACACACACACACACATATATATATATATATATATATATATATATATATATATATATATATATATATATATATATATATATATATATATATATATATATATATATATATATATATATATATATATATATATATATATATATACATATATATATATATATATATATATATATATATATATATATATATATATATATATATATATATATACATATATATATACATATATATATATACATATATATATATATATATATATATATATATATATATATATATATATATATATATATATATATATATATATATATATATATATATATACATATATATATATATATATATATATATATATATATATACATATATATATATATATATATATATATATATATATATATATATATATCACTGAATCGTTAAATATAGAGAGGTATACAAGGCGAGCGACCGTATGCAAATACATATAAATAAGATAAAGTATAAGAAAAAATAATGCTCAATGTTAAGTAACAGAGCCATTTAATACATATATTAAGAATCATACATAATATCCATTACTGATTGCACAAATCCTAGTTTAATGACGAAATAATTTTCAATTACTGGAATTATTATATTTACTTTTATTCTAATTCGTATTCTGGGTCGACACCGGGTGTTTCTTAAGATTTGCTGGATCACGTGAGATATATAATCGTTGGATAGGAATTTTTATTAGAGTTAAAATATATTAATGAATTGTAGCTTCATTTTTACTTGTATTTAGGGTCAAATTAACATTTAAAATTGAAAATAAATTTTTTTATTAAAAATTATAAATTCTAAACTCGGGAGACTCTGGTGTGGAAAATGTAACTAAACAAAAATGATACGTTGGGAAATCATTGGTAAAACTATATTCTTTCCCCAAAATAAGTGAGTTATTTATAATACTATTACTCAGCTAACTAAAACTAACGATAAAAAGAACTAAGCATACCATGATAATATAAAAGAACAATAATAATATAATATCAAATAAAGCAAACCAAAGTAAAGGATTTCACTACTACTATTAATACTACTACTACTAATAATAATAAAACATATCAATGAAAAATAAATGATTTAAAATAAGAAAAATAAAGGAAAATTAATAAGAGATATAGGAAAATATAAATATGCAAATATGCACTTTAAAATATTTAAAAGAATTTTAGTTAGTTTTGACTTTGAAGTTCAGCCATAATCTGCATTTAAGATTGAAAATACGGGTGAAAATAAGAAATATAAATTCTAATTTAGTGAGACGCTAGCTTAAGAAATAGAATTGGTTTAATAAAATCTAAGTGTTTAATATATATATATATATATATATATATATATAAAGATTTCAAAGAATCAGCTAACTTTGGAAACCAGCATACAAAATTATGTACCTCTACTCTCTCAATCAGACATCGGTATACTCTGTGGGAATCTACAGACTTAACGGAACTTGCATATTTACACCGAAGACCCATATACTTGAGGCAGTAGTGTATGTTTATAAATTACGTCTTACTGTGGATTTTAAATCTTATGCTTCTCTTAATGACGTTGAAAAAATTTCCCTAAGGTTAAGTTGAATTAGTTATCTTCATTCGGTAAATGTAGGCGCCACTGGAGGTGTCACTTTGCGGGAGAGATATTTATCAATATGAGTTGCACTTAAGAACCAGCTTCTTGTTTTCGTTTTTTTTTTTCTTCTTCTATAGAGAGAAAAATGGCAAATGCAAAAAGAAGGAAATCAATTCCATATTGTTGTCGCATAACGCGTGGAAGATGCAATCATATTTCAACATGAAATATTCAGAAAAAAATACTATTAACTTGTCAAGGCTAAATATTGATTTTCGGCTGGAGAGCGATTTTGTGTGTGCTTATAACTCATTGGTAAATGAAAAAGCAATTTTTTTGAAGAGTGATATTCCGTATATTGTAAAATCCGACAAAGCTATCGGTCAAAAAATTATATATATATATATATATATATATATAATTATTTATAAAAAAAAATTATAACATAAGTATGTTATAAAATCACTACAAAAATAGCCATTTTGTTTCAACACACTCGGTGTCTTATCAAGTGATGATGTTGAAGATAAAACTTATTTATTTTATTTTATCTTCAACATCATCACTTGATAAGACACCGAGTGTGTTGAAACAAAATGGCTATTTTTATAGTGATTTTATAACATACTTATGTTATAATTTTTTTATAAATAATTATATCTGCTCTACTTTGTATTGAGCACTCTTTTAAGAATAGTAATTGTTGGTTATTGGAATTCATTCCATATATACCAATTATATACTTGGATATATATATATTTATATATATATATATATATATATATATATATATATATATATAATATAAAAATAAAGAAAGAAAGAAAGAACAGCAAGTTACATAATACGGTGTTCTTATAGATATTTTTTTTCTATTTTTACAAAATAGTGCTGAATGTAAATTTACAGAGCATTAATATTATAAATTAATTGATTTAAAATATGTTTTTTCGCTACACATTTCTAACCATGTTT